>OX463781.1:5435245-5465164 GCA_949825025.1 Siphlonurus alternatus | reverse complement strand
GGGTAGGGGATGATGAGAGATTATGAGATGATTGTATAAAATTTACAAGAAGGCACATATAATAAAATGAAAATATAAAGAATTTATGTAATTCGTAATCGGAAGGTTTTGAGTTCGATCCCAGGCGATGCAGATTTTTAAACATGTATACACACTTAGAAATTTTTAAATAAATTTATTAATTTAAGCATTATCTTTATATATTAAAGAATACTGGTATTATTATAATTGTGTGTACAATATTTTCACTTGGTGGTTTGGTGGTGTAGTTAAATGTTATTGTTATTAAATAACGCGGAAGTGCAGCAATGTGGTAATGCACACAATGCTAATGCGTCTAGACGCCGCATTAACATTGAAGTGCAATGGCCAGGTATTCATATTATAGTTTGAGTTATATTAAGCCACCAGTGACTGGGCCAGGGCCGTTCATGAGCTGTTTAAGAACATAAAATAAATTACTATGTTCTTTAAAGTGTATAAATAATGTGATGTAAATGTGTTGTCTATTAAGCTTAAATAGTTTCTTGTGATATTAAGTGTTATTATTCAGTGGCAACATTTATGACTAAAAATTTTTAGTATTTTTTTTATTTTTAATATTATATGTGTTGCATGAGTGATATTTGACGTTTCTGAACCTTAAGATATTGTATTATTGTATAATACATTTTATTGTAGAGAGTATGGAAATAAAAACTATTGACTTTAAATTTATGCTTTGCATGGTATATTGCTTTGGTATTGATGACGCTTATGTCTGTATACACCTCGCAACCGGCCCTGCTGAGCTCAGTTGCATGTATTCGTAAGTTAATAATAAAGGGTGGTACCACAAGAAGCTAAGGACATCTTTTGAAGCCACCTCTTTATATCCTTGTTCCCATCCACGGAAAGATACCGTTCAAGATACACACGGAGTGGTACAAACAGCCGCTCCATGACACTATTATGTGTATATTTCTATTTTGATGCCAAACCATTAAAGCAGTATTAAAATTCTCTGAATGAGCATGTGCATGCCGTTAAAATAAAGTCAAACGTGAAAAATATTATGATTTTTTTTTTTTTTTTTATAACACGATACTTGAAGTTCGATGACGCAAGAAAATATAATCAATATCGGAAGAAGTAAAGTGTTGAGAGCTACGAGTGTATCTAGGTGTGTATGCAAATAACGAAGGTGTATCCAATAATGACGGAGTTGAAATCCTAACAACTAGCAAGCAAAAGGTTCCCTTGTTAAAATATTCACCTTCTCTTTCCGTCTCCAATATTTGAAAAGAATCGACTGAGTAACTTGAAAAAAATAAATTGTTACGTATATATTTTAATACAATTAATTTTAATATATTCATAATTTATTATATAAAAGTATAATATTATTTTAAAATTTATTATATTTAAATAAAAGTCCCTTTATATAATATTTAATTTTAAAATAAGATCAGACAAAATAAGGAAAAAATGTGGTACAAAATAGGATTTATTCAAATGTTTATATATATATATATATATATATATATATATATAGAATTAAATGTTTTATAGAAAATAATATATACTAAATTGTTACTTCAGTACATTTTCTACAGAATAAACATGCGCAAAGTTAATTAATATTATAATAAACTTTTTAATTTGTATAAAACATATCGTTCTTCGTCTGCAATAATGAGCTAGCTTCGTTGTTTCAGGTGAGCGCAACAATAAACTTTATATAGCTTTTAGGTGAGTTTTCAAGGAGACGATTGTTGATTTTTTACATCAGCTTTCGTGTTCCACCTTGGCGCCACAGTATAAAACAACGATATTCAGTTCCATAGCAGTATTCACAGCTGATATAAAAAATCAATTAAACTTTATACTATAATACCAATTTATAGCTCATAATTGCACTCAACTGAAATAGCAGATGGCTCATTATTGCAAACGAGGAACAATATGCCAGTAGATATAAACAAGTAAAAAACAGTAAACCAGTATGTACAGTCAACGCCTTGGAAAATTTCCCTTTGCGGCCTTGCACCATTCCCCGTAAGAATGACACAGAAGGAATGGTGATTAACAAGGCTGAAAGTGGAAAATTTTCCAAAGCGACAAGTGTATGTGAAGTGGACCAAATTTAATATTAAACAATAAATTAACTCAAATAATATTTTGTTATTTACTTTTACTCAAAATCAATATTTTATGAGTCTTATTTCCAAAGATTGCATGCTATTTGATTTTATGATCTGCATGAGAAGTATGAGTTGAATATCTACGATCTTTATTTTTCTTTGTAAAAATATTGATAGCGCAACTTTTTGTTTTTCAATAAGTCAGTCAGAGTTTCAAGTCAGCCAATCAGAATGCGACCTGCAATCCTTTGAATTATGTACTTGATATTATCATGTATGTAGTAAGGATTGCTTACACATCACATCTCACAAAGTATTCATATTATTGGCAAACGTTTGGATACATGATTCCATTCACGTCTCTCTCTCTCTCTCTCTCTCTCTCTCTCTCTCTCTCTCTCTCTCTCTCTCTCTCTCTCTCTCTCTCTCTCTCTTTGTCTCTCTTTGTCTTACTTTTTTCAGTGACAGGTAACAAACTGCCTCACAGCAAGCATCTGAATAATTGTCGACTTTTCTTCGATAAAAAAAATCGCATCGTTATGCAAACGAAATCCCCTCGATTTTAGCAGAAACGCCGCCTACAGCGTTTATTCTACATGAATATATTTTTTTATATCGACAAGCTTTGTGAGAATAAAAAAGAGAAAGAAAAAAGGCGATATTCATGTTAATAATATGCACCCCTACTTTCGATAGAGCAGAAAATTTTTAACTTAAGTGTAAAGTAAGCTTGTCATTTTATTCAACATAAGAGTGAGAGAATTTATGTTTAAAACTTTTGTGAATGAATTTTGATTAATGATATTTTAATGATATAATATTTTATATCAATAGTTACCAAAGTATTTTATTCTTTTATTTCTTATTTTTTTTTAAATAAAAAGAAAAGTATTCTGCATATATACACATCGAAAAGTTCATTGGACAACTTGAATAAAATTTGTTATTGCAGATTTTTTTAAGGCCGGGAACAAGATATTTTTTGAATTATTAAAAGTATAAAGAGGCGTAAATATGAGTCACTTTTTAATAAAAGTATTTATAGGACTTGAAAAGGGCGTGAGTTCAAACCCGAACTCGGTAAAACTTTTTAGCAATACTTCCTGGCCTGTGAAAAATCTGAACAAATTCAGTAGAATATGATGCCTTTGATTTCTGCAATAAAAAAAATTGCATGCAGGTTATCCACTGTATTATTATACATTTCAGCCAAGAACTTGTTAGCAATTAATTTTAAAATGTTGAATTCCAGTCATTTTAATAATTATTAAACAAAAATCTATGATAATTTCTTTATTTTTTATTTTTATTTTATTATCTCTTTCGTGGGCACAAACATATATACATATATCACAATGTACTAGTCAAAATAATAAAAAGAGCCCATGGGGCAAATTAAAATACATTCCTTTATTAATATCCCCTACATATATAGTGTGTAGGTATTGCTTTTTAAAATATAAAAGCTCCAAGTCAGCTGATTTTGTAGCTTATTTCGTACTATATTTATCTCTAACAATAAGCCTATATTTTTATAAAAAAAAACAAAAATATGAAACTGCTTTTTTGGCATTTAAAAACAAATTTTGTAAGGAAAATAATTTCTTGATTCATAATCAGATGACCTCAAAATCAATATTTAAATGTGGTTTTGAGATTTTTTAAAATTGAAATGTATATTATAATATTATACCAATACTGAAAAATAATTTAATTTTCTGTTACTGGTTTAATGTTAAAATTTTTCCCTCCAAGAAACATTTAAAGTCTCCATTAAGATCCCTATTTATAGTTAAAACTCGCTTTAAATTTTTATTTTATATTTTATTTATTTTTTGCACAAATATTTGCTTGGTGCATGGCTAATATATATATATATATATATAATATTAATAATTTGTTATAATATTTTTAGAACAATGTAATATTTAATATACATACTTTTCCAGCTTTAAATTTTTTTGTGAGTCTTTTATTATAGTAATGCTTTTGATATGATTATCACAACATAAAAATGAATTCTGCATGCAAAAGTCACATGATATTTGTTTACAAGAGAAGCGAATGCTAGAACAACGTAGCGAACACTATTTGTCATGTCGCCTTGAGAATAACGTGATTTCTTGAACCTTTTTTTAGTCGAGTGAAAAATTATTTTTCTCCATCACATTGACAGGTGGGTAGTAAAGTGTCAACTCCATTGAAGTCACAGCGACGACTTTTCTCGCCACACTCGATGGGGACAAAGTGGACCTTTGGTATGCTTGGACCATCTATTGTTGTCATAACACGAGACAAGCTGCTGCTGTTGTACGATCGTCGTTGTTGTTGGAAAGTCAATAAAAACGTAAAATAAAAACTTGAAGAGATATGATGGTGGCTAGCTTTTTGACTGTCGTTCAAACGTTCTCTGTCTCTCTCTTTGTTTATTTCTCACTGTCTCTGTCTCTTTGTTTATTCCTCACTGTCTCTGTCTCTTGCTCTCTCTCTCTCTCTCTCTTTCTCTTCTCTCCCTCTATTTCCTTCTCTCCCCCATCTCGCTCTCTCCCTCTTTCTCTCTGCCTTTTTGTCCCTCCCTCCCTCCCTCCCTCTCTCTCTCTCTCTTTCTCTCTGCCTTTTTGTCCCTCCCTCTCTCTCTCTCTCTCTCTCTCTCTCTCTCTCTCTCTCTCTCTCTCTCTCTCTCTCTCTCTCTCTCTCTCTCTCTCTCTCTCTCTCCATCCCTCTACCTCTCTTTCTCTGTCTCTCTCTGTCTCTACCTCTCCTCCCTTCCCTTGAACCATCTGCTGGAAGAAGAAAGAGAACTACTAGCCAAATAGCCAGCACCTGCTGTTGCTTTTTACAGCAACAATTTCATGCTTCATCTATCACAAAATCAGTAAATAAAGCAACAAAACATTGAGTGCTTGTCTGGAGTACATTTTCTTATAAATGATGTTCTTTAAAAAAAAACACACACACAATCGATTTAGGGGTACTGATTACCTATTTCAGTGATGTAGATGGTTTACCTTTATTGTGATACGGTGTCCACCAAGCACCAAAAGCCGACCCCGTCGATCGATTGACACACAGAAGTTTGGAAGGTTGGGGTTAGTAATTTAACAGTAAGTATATGAGTAAACTAAAACTGTTATATTCTTAATTATAGAAAAGATTCTATTTGATTCAGGTACTATGGTTTTTATTATTTAATTAAATCAGTAAAAATTAAATATTTTATGTAATAAATATGTTAATAATGATATTTTGACCAAGTATTATTTTGAATTTTTGGCTGAATTAAAATAATTACATACAATGCATTTCATAAACACAACTTTTCAATAATCTACAATGGTGATATGATATGCAAAATGAATTTATGCAGATAAATAATATATATTATTAATTAAAAAAAATATGAATGGCTAAGTATAATTACGAATATTAAGGACAAATCCGTTATACTTTTTAAAATTAAACAAGTTTGTTCTTGCATTTACTTAAAAGAGTAAACAGACATATAATATTGAATAGAAACGTACTAACATGTAAAATCATGTAAGAAATTCTCCACTGCCATTTCTCAGATTAATTGAGTATGCTGTTCCTTCTAGTACACACGTATTTTTTTTGTTAGCATCGCACTTCAAGTTTGTGAAGTTATCATATTTTTGATGGCGAAGTACACTTCTCTTTCAAGAAGCCCGGCAGATAGGGAGAGATGAGTGATGGCTCCGAGTAAATATAATGGTTCGAAAAGTGGTTTCGACTATTAAGGACACGATGATGGTTATAAGAGAGAAAAAATAAAAAGAGAGGATCATATCTCATGTTCGATATACCAACTTGATTCACCGTCAAAATTTCTGTTTAACAATAATATTTGTAATCGTACGTATTTCTATAGATAAGTTTTTTTCATTTTTTTTTTTTCCATCCTTGTTATGCAAACTAATACTAATGCCAGGATCCCATTGTTAAATTTCCTCTTTTCAATAAGAACTGTAAAAAAAATTATTTTATTTTAAAATAATAAATCTAAAATTTCTGAAAGGAAAGAAATTAATAAACGTTGCATTTCTAACTAAAAACATTGCTAATAGAAATTGAATTTTCCGAGTTTATTTTTGTTCCGTAATTTTATTTAAAAAATAAAAACAAATGTGATTTTTATAATTACGTTTAATTACTACAGAAGTAAATAAAAGTGTAGCAACACAAAAATACTAAAGTAAAATGCAGAACATTTTTAATCACATTTTGTAGAAAGACTGCCACTTAAATGCGAATTTCCTATGTGTTACACACATTTCTACCGCAGGGTAACTTCCGCTGATCTATTTATATAAAAACCATAATCGTAAACTGTTTTATTTGCTCTTAAGTAACTTGCAAGAAATAATAATATATACAGGCTAAACCCTCGTGACGTCACTGCAATGCATATTGCATACACTTAAAGGGACACAGACCTCAAATTACAAATTAGACAGACATCAAAAGGGGCATTCACAAAGTCTTAAGACCACATTTAAGGCTCGATAATTTAAAGCTTGATTTTAGACGTGTTTTTTAGGCCCAAAATTTCTGGTCTTAAATTATTGAGCCTTAAATGATGTGGACTTAAAGTTTTGTGAATGCCTCTTCAAGTGTTGATATAGTTCAACATTCGCATATATAATTTTTTTTTCCATGCGGGGTGCAATCGTGCGAAGTTGCGCTGCAAAGAAGGCCCTTGCTGACGTCACAACTCACAATCAGGGCTAACCCTCTATTGTAGGGGGTATAGTCACTCCCTTCCGGCTTATGGAGACCCAATTCTAAATTCTGATTGGCTTATAAATAACCCTTTTTGCTGAAACGCCTTCCTTTTGGTTAAAAAGGGGTTATTTGCGTGTTGTTTAAAAATTTCAACAATCCAATTTTTTTGTAACGGTCGTGAGTGACTTTACCCGGTTTAGTAGAGGATTAGCCTTGCTCACAGTCAGGGCTATGCTCCATTGGGATGGGGGTATACGCAGTTCGAGAAAAGTGTTCCTTTTAGGCCACGCCCCCTGTAACCTTATGGGAAAACCACCAACTTTGGTGCTAATTTCCAGAGCTCCTGAGGAATTATGGTGGAAGATGAGACTGTCTGGGGGTAATTTGTGCTGAAAATTACGATTTTTGAATCGTTGAAGTCGACCACTTAACGATAACACCTACTTTTTGAGGTTGAAAATTTCCTGTCTTTTGATTGGTCAGTTCCATTTAATGGACTTAAATGCCCATTCGAAAAGTGGACTTTTTTCTGGCCTGTAATTGGCTCATCACGTTGCTTAGCAACCAATGAAAAACCGCGAAAAAATCAACAAGCTCTTTGGGGCTAATCAGAAATTAGGAACACACTAAATTTTTAGATGCTGAATTGGTTTTCAGTACTTTATGTCAGTACAAAATTGCTCCAGTCAGTACAAAATTTCTCCAGTTTCGTCTTACATCCAGCACTTTTGACCTATAAAACACTTATTCCAAGTACAAATTTGGTACTGAAAAAAGAGAGTGCTGGATGTAAGACGAAACTGGAGAAATTTTGTACTGACTGGAGCAATTTTGTACTGACATAAAGTACTGAAAACCAATTCAGCATCTAAAAATTTGGTGTGTTCCTAATTTCTGATTGGCCCCAAAGAGCTTGTTGATTTTTTCGCGGTTTTTCATTGACTCTCTTTTTTCAGTACCAAATTTGTACTTGGATTATATAGGTCAAAAGTGCTGGATGTAAGACGAAATTGGAGCAATTTTGTACTGACATAAGGTACTGAAACCAATTCAGCATCTAAAAATTTAGTGTGAAAGTGGTCTCATATACCAGAACGGAGCGCATATACCCGATTCTTTTAAGTATAACCCTGCTCACAGTCTGCCTCGATCAGCATTAAGTTGTGACGTACTATATATTAAATTGTGACTTCAGCAAGAACTAAATTTCTTATACTTTGCACCACAACTACTACTTGCTTCCGCAGCGCACGTTTGTTGAAAAATTATATGAATGTTGATTATAAACTCTATTAGCAATACTTGAATGAAGGTCTGTATGATCCGTTTAAATATTAATTACATTAATTACTATGTATAAGATGAAAAATTTAGCAATATAATAAAGTTATTAAACATTGGCAGTATACATGTTGTGCATATCTGAGGTCTTAAACACTAATGGGTGTGATTCACGAAGCAGTTAGCCAAGGATTCTAATCACGTTCAACTATACCTGTTTTACGTGTTAAACCACCAACAGTGGGTCTCACATTTAACTTTGTTATGGTCGTAAGCGCTCGGAAGTCATTCGGCTCGTCTCGGCCAGTGATGTCCTTCGTTACAAACCGGCTACCAATGACTGAGAGCGTTACAAACACGACCATAATCAAGTTGAATATGACACCCACTGTATATATAGTTAAACGTGGTTACAAGGCTGCATGACTATCTGCTACGTGAATCGCAACCAGTTATCCAGAAATTTATCCACGTTTTTCACTAACCGCGGTTAGAGCCAGCCAAAATCAATGACATTAAACGTGATTAAGTGAGAAACGAGGTAACCTGGCTAATTTCCCAATGTCACTTATATAATATAAGTTGGATTAAAACTCCCACACTCTTATTTAATCGAGAGAAAAGTTTTATCATATATTTTGTGTAAAAATCCAATTTAGTCACGTGACACAATGCAGGTGTGCACATGCGGTGATCAGCTGGGACGACTCAACACACGGCTGCTGTTGGAGTGATTTATGTGCTAACTGTGCGGGCAGGAGACAGCAGCTAAATTGTTTCCGACTGAAGAGTTGGCCTTAGGACCCGATAAAAAAAGGTTTTCCCTTGCTTGGCTTCGTGTCTGCTCTCTCCCTCTGTTCTCTTGCTCTCTCTCTGTTCTGTCTATTTATTTCTCTCGCTTTCTCTGATGTTCTCTCTCTCTCTCTCTCTCTCTCTCTCTCTCTCTCTCTCTCTCTCTCTCTCTCGTGCTCTCTGTCTCTCTCTCGCTCCCGTTCTCTCTCCCTGTGTTATTTCTTTCTCTCTGTTCTCTCTCTCTCTCTCTCTCTCTCTCTCTCTCTGGGCAGTTGAAAGGATGAGATGACGAGCACAAAAGCCATTGCAGACGTTTTCTTGACCAGATCTATCTTCGATCCACAACGTCATCGTATTCCATAGCCCTTCTTTAAACACACAATAAAAATAAATAAACTTTGACTGAGAGGAAAAAAAAAAAAAGACTGAGTACGACATTGAATCATGGCAGGAGGAAGTTCTACAAACAGAAGGATAAAAAATGTTGTGGGATAACAAAAAAATTGTTCAAATTGATTGAACGTTTAAAATTCATTATCTCGTTGTTATAAATATAAAAAAAACACAATTGTATGTTCTCAATCAATTCAATTATATTGTCAAAAATGTCAGTCAAAATTTTTATATAATCTTTCAACGTAAAATAAAAAATAAATACATGGAAATCAATAAAAAAATTATAAATAAAAACCCTATTTGAAAAATTTCGTCTTCAACTTATCCCTTATACGTCTAAACCTAATATTTTTAACTCAAAAACACATCTTATTTCTTCTTCGCTCAACGTGAGGATGAAATGGAGACAATATGTTTAACGTTTTATCAAAGAATTAAAATTTACATTTTGATTTTATGCTCAATAAGAGCAAAGAAGACGTATTCTCGTCTTTTTTCCTAAAAAATGGTGCAAAATTGGAGGAAATTAGACGAGGAGAGAGCTTACTAGTGAATAAAAGATGAAATTTATTTCAACTCGGTTAAATATTTCGTTTTCTAAAAAAATTAATCATGTATAGTCAACAGTTAAAAGGTCAGTATTGGTCACTTCCTTGAATTAACAATACCTTTATAATACCCTCTTTTTACCCTGACTCAAGTAACCTTTCAAACATTGGCTGTAATAGTAGAGGCTTCAAGTCAGCTGATTTCCCACCGTCATATCTAAACCTATATGTAAAAAAATTAAATAAAACGTGAATTCGTTTTTTCAGTAGGCCAAAATTTTTTAGAGAAATTTTCTTTACAAAACGTGAGTTCAAATGAA
Organism: Siphlonurus alternatus; assembly: GCA_949825025.1. NCBI lineage: Eukaryota > Metazoa > Arthropoda > Insecta > Ephemeroptera > Siphlonuridae > Siphlonurus > Siphlonurus alternatus. The sequence continues at coordinate 5,454,961 of OX463781.1, read as the reverse complement.
AAAGTACAGTGGATAATGCAAGATTTAGATTTTTTACGTTATTTACAACCAAGAAAATTAAAAAAAAAACTTTACTTCATTTCCAAGTGTAAAATGGACCTTATAGCGACACAAATGAGCATCGCGAAGCGTAATCACTTGAAGCGTGTATCGCAATAATGCTACAATTTTATATAAACGAAGTGTACACTATAAAATTAAAATAAATTTAAAATTGCCAAATTTATTTTGAAAAAATTATGAATCAAATTATTATTACATATTACTGCAAATCTGCGTTATCAACAACAAAATTTTAATAACATTTTCATATAATAAACATTCTAACATTTCCTTTATTATACAACATACGGAAACGATTGGTACACACAGAAGGCAGTTTAAAAGATAACATGAAATTTCACACTCTTCTTGGCCCCCTGAGTGTTTATCTATAAAGGGGAGTAAGAATGACGATCAGCTACAATTTACGACGTCCCTATATATGCAGGAGTGAGGGTAGCACCATCACTTTAACAATAGATAGCAGCAGTTATACCTCCTATCAGAATATTGACTTCTAGAATAATGTTACTTTAACGGTCTCATTTAACGGCATAGGTCTTGTAATGGAGAAAAAAAAATAATGTTTTTTTTTTTACATCTTTCCCGCATATCTATGAGAAAAGAAATAAAGTTTGGTACTTTGAGATCTCAACAACTTATTCGATTACTAAAAGTATTCATTCTGATACTACAGCATCATATATTGATATTTTATAGCAAATTTTTTGAACTTATAGTTGTAAAAGGGGTTGAACATTTTTTTGTGTATAAGGCTTTAGGGTATATAAGAAATATTATATTGGTATGAATTGTTTAAGAAAAGATAATGTTTTCTGAATATTGTTTCATTGATATTATGGTTTAAAGTTAGGTAACTTTTAAGTTTATTGAAATAATGTTAATTGGTTCATTTTTTATAATTTTAAATTGAATTTTTAAATGTAAAAATTAATATTTAGAATGGATAAGACCTACTCGAAAATTTTTATTGCAGAAATGAATGAAAATGTTACGTTTTTATTGTTTCAGTTTTTTTCTAGTTTTTTTTTTTAATCAAACTCTATTGCGTACTTCTACTTACTAATTACTCTAATAACATACTACTTTGAAACCCTGAACCTTCCGAAACCCTAAATTGAGTGTTTCGCAGGCTCTTCCGGAACGGAGAAGGCAATGGCCTTGCAATCCATCCCAGCATTTGCCTGCGAATGAGGGAAATGTGGAAACCTCAGCCAGGATGGACGTTACAGCTTTTGTCAATGAACCGGAAGTGCAATGATCCAAATCCAGGGGAACCACATAGTGGGGATTTACCCCTGGGTGGGAAATATAGTTTTTGTTGAAAAAGGGATACCCATCCAACTACTAATTAACCACGCTTGACGTTGCTTGACCTCAGTGATCTGACGAGACCCGGTCAAGTGCACTGCGCCACACCTCCCACTCAGATTATTTAAAGGCATGAAAGTATTTTGCTAAAAGTTTTCCGAAATTCAGTTTTAAACCCACGCCCCTTCACTTGCTCTGATTTAAAAAAATTAAAGGTGGTTTCTGGGGTAAAAAATAAGCCTGTTTCAATGGCAATGTCAAAATTATAACCATAGTTTCACTTTTTAACGTATTTAGGGCCACTATCTCATTAGGGATTGTCTTCATCATGTTTTAAATAACGCCATTAGATTCAACCTTCTCTGAATACCTTAAAAATAAATTTTAGTGGAGGTCGGACAAAATTTTTCTAGCAACTTAATTTATCATGGAAATCCCATAAGGAAGAAATTCAAATCGTGAATATACCCCTAAAAAAGCATTTTTTTTAAAAATGATAAAAAGAAGGTGCCTGAAACTTTCAACCCTTGGTTTCTTATGTGTGCCAAATTTCAGCTTTTTAGCTGAAAGTCGTCGTGCTAAAAATTTAGCACAAAATCGAAACACCATTCCTGGACCTGCTGCAGTCTGTATTAAATTTAATATCAGTGGACAATTTAATTTATTTAAAATTTCTGATATTTTGTATATTTTTATATTACTCATTTAACTGATTATACTTAATTTAACGTGGATTTTTTTTATAAATATATTTTATTAAAAACTTTTTATTACATATTATAAGCTAAAGTAATTTCTACTTTTTATATTACATGCTTGTGGATCGTGGTTAGTTTAGATACGAATGAGGTATTATCATGATGCATGAAATATTTTTTTGTTATAAAAATGTTTAATACTTTCATAAAAAAAAGAAACCGCATGGTTTTCAACTAATCCGCTTATATGTGTATTAAAATTCAATGCCTCGTCAATTAATCCTTTCTGAACATCGATTTTGTTATTGCCAGCCTACAGTTTTGTCTGCAAAGCTTCTTCAATATAATAATAACAACAATGGGTAGTTTAATATCATAATTTGACTTAATGATTTCCATTAATTCTTTTTAAATGCCTTTATTAAAATTATAAAAAATAAACTAAAATATAAAAGGTCTATTAAGTCATATAACTCATATATAATACATGAATGATTTTAATATTTAATTTCTGTATATAAACGTATCTGATCATGAATCTAAATTAAAATATTTCTCCCCCTTCTGATTATACTATTGGAAAAAATACCTTGATTTTATTGCCATCCGTAATGTAATAAAATATAAATATTATAGATGATAATAATACACATAGACTGAAGTAATTATAATATAACAATGACAACAATTATATTATTAGTTTTTAGCATAATAACCAAGTTTCTCACTATAACACGGAAGCTAACTCAATTACATTCGCGCATCCGGGAGGTAATTGATGACACCCTAGTTGAAAAATTACGTCTTCGACACATCTTTTACACTTCTAAACCTAATCTTTTTACCTCTAAAATACATAATTCTTATTTCCTCTTTGCTCAAAGTGAGGATGAAATGAAGAAAGTATTTCTAACATTTTATGCTCAAGAAGAGGAAAAAATATGTAATCTCGTCTTTTTCACCTCTTTTTTTTTTTCTCTAAAATGGTGCAAAATAAGTGGAGAAAAGACGAGAAGAGAGCTCAATAGTTAAGAAAATATGAAATTTATTTCAACTCGGGTATCCTCTATCAATTGCCGACCATCGTGACTGAGGTTTCCATGGTTTCCTCAGTCACAACAAAACCCTAAGTAATGCCAGTTTGGGTCATCGAAGAGCCTCGGGAAGTTTAAAATTCAGTCACTTGTGACCAGTACCTTACAACATTCAGTACAAAAAAAAAGTAAATAAAAATATCCACACATTCCGTTTTATTTTAAATTTTTTTAAAATAATGCTTTAGTTAAAAAATAGAAAGCGAAAATTGAAAGAAGAAATGAACTAAGAAGATATTAATATTTCATCGAGTTTTTATATTTCTTTTGTTAAAAATAAATGTGCTTTCTTACAAATAAATATTGTAAAATATGAATGATATTTTAAAACAAATAATTCTCTTGAGAAATTCACTAAAAACTTGTTATAAGAGGAAAAAAGCAATCGAGCAAAAACAAAGATTTTAAGATGTATAATTTATTATATGTTTGACCTGGAGTATAAAAAAACATGGTGAGTTTTGGATGGCAAGAGTTTTTAAAAAGAGAGCTACAAGGCTACTTGTGCACGCTCGTTCCCCTTCTTTTCTCTTCTCGTTGTTGGCTGAAATAAAAATAGAAAAAATATACATAAACATTCTTGAAAATCTCTTTCCTTCTAAAAAAAAAACCTCTCCAATGAAATTTTAATTTGTAAAAGTTGTGGCCAAGTTATAGAAGGCGGAGTGAAAATTTGTCGCTCACTCCACTTTGGCTGTCAAGCAGGCGCTAAAACTTGGATCGAGCATTCCGAGTAATTGGTTGCTCCCCTCCCCCCTACATTTTACCTCCCTTACGTGCTGCCACAAGAAGTGATGGATGAGTGAGCCCAGAATCCAATGAAAATGAACGATGAGGTTAAATTCTATCCGGCGTAATCATATTCCATTATATAGAAGACAAATCTTATAATAACTAAGTTACCATAAACAAAATATCCATATTTAATAATATTAAAATTTTTTATATAAAGTTTTAATTTTTATTTTTGAAATATTATGCTTTATAATAATTACATTTAATGAGATTTGGAAAGTAATTAATTTTATCATTATAATTATTGCAGCTCCCAGATGCATGAAAATTAAGGAAAATTAATTACCCAATGTGTCCATCTTTTATCTAATGCAGGATAAAGTTATTAGTAATTAATGTATTCATACATAGTCTAGAAATTTAATTGGTATTTTGTGTTATGCTTTTATTTTATTTTTTTAATGATATTTAGTTTTTCAATATAAAAAACGTGTTAATGATTTCCTCGTTAAATTTATATAGTCGATTAATATTTTTATTTGTATTTGTACTAGGGGGTTTGTTTCTATAAAAATAGATAATTGTTGTTCTAATATTGCATAATTATTATTTATGTAAAAATTATGTTAATAATTAAAAGTATTAAGATTTAAAATTTATTTTCTTATTTCATTCAGCACAGATTTCATCTATAAAAAATACAAAAGTGTTCTCCTTGCACTTATTTATAACAATTTCAACTTCAATTAAATTTATTTTGATATATATTTTTAGTGTAATTTGAAATTCAGAATCAAGACCTGCAGTAATTCATTATCTTACTTTATGTATCAAATCTGATATAATTTACAAAATAATAATACAAATCAGTATATATTAAATCTCCAACATTGAGGAACACTATAATAGCCTATGATGCCAACGAATTATTTCGTATTTGTGGGACAGGGATGTGGTATATACAAGAGTTTTAGTTGGTTCTCCCCTAGTTGGGGAGATAAGTCTGACCCTATTAGTCGTGTCTGGATCTCTGGTCAGCGCTCCATTTAGCAACCACTTCGCATTGTACACAATATACGAGCCAATCTTCTCTTTATAAATCCTTCCACTTATACCAAATACCATCACTGAATCCTACAAATTCATATTTTGAAAGCTATAATCTACAAATGTTTATATATACACTAAACGACATGTATAATCAACCCTAGCATTACTAAGTTTTTTTTTTTTTCAACTGAACCCTGTTGTAGAGTATACTGATGGCCACAATTATTAAGTGACTGAATTTAACCTCCCAGCTCTACGTAGACCCAACTTTTGAGGGTCTCTTCCAAACCATGGCCTAATCAATCCATCCCAGTTTTCGCCTGGTTGTGACTGAGGAATCCATGGAAACCCCATTCAGGATGGTCGGCAGGATGTATGCCATCAATCACCTCCCGGATGCAAGAGTGGGTGCTCTTTAGTAACCGCCACTTGTGAAAAGTTTGGCGGTGCATGGCTGGGATCGAACTCACGACCATCCGATTACGAATCAGAGGCGTATACCACCTGCGTCAAGTGCCCGGTTTCTTTTGTCACATTAATTACCAAGGAAAAAGGGTTAAATCAACTACAGGTTAAATTCCAAAACTGATTTTTTTTTTTTTGTTTATTTCAATAATCATTTTTTGCGGAAATACGTTATTGGCTAATCTAATTAATTTTAATATGTATTTTTTAAATAGCACTATTTAACATTTTTTTTTCTTAAATGATATTGGGATTTTTTTTAACCCCCCACTGTTTTCTTTGAGGGCCGTGCATCTTAAAATATGGAGTATTATAAAACTTAAGGATGAATTTCAGTATATTAATATCTCGCAATCGTAGCGCCCTGAATGCAACAAGACTTGCAGGGGACTTAAGAACTTACCATCAATAGGTGGCATAAAAATTTTGAAGCGAATCCGTCATAATTATCAGTTTTTTGAAAACTGAGGTAAGTTTAACAATGGCCTTATAGACGGAAACCGGAAATGGAGCTGTTGTAAGAAAACTGTAATAACTCAATTTGCCCAAACCATAAGTGATTAAGGTTTAGAATATTCTTGATTTTTTAAAATTTATTTCATTCGATTCGTTTGCAGGGAAATATTCTTTGACTCCAGCAGTAACTGAGATTAATCGTTAAAACTATTTTGAGATCACTTTATTTTTACCTACCAAAATTACAAACATTCATCCTTATTTATTTTAAAACTGTACAGAGCTTAATTGTCATAAAAATTAAGACACAGAAGATATTGATGCCATCAGCGATTTTACAGCTGCAACAAATTTGGCAGGAATATAATATTAAAGTCAAGTATTCTAATTTAGAATAAAAAAATAATTATTGAAAACATAAAATTATGTTATTAAGTAATATGTTATTTAAGGTAGAAAAATGAAATATACGTGAATTTCCTAGTTGAAATAAAACCGATATTACACAAAACAATTTCATTACAAGAAAATTTCATCTTCATACAAACAAATTGAGTTGAATTTTTCTTGTTAGAAGTATATTATGCAATAATTAAAAACACTGTACCGAGGAATATTGACTTTAAAAGCTATTTTACTCGTATTCTTTCAACTTCAATGAAATGCTTTTTTTTATAAGATTTTATAAATTCATAAGATGAGTATTCAATAAAAAAGCACTAACCTGATTTAATAATCCTAATGAAAAGAGTCTGTTAACCTGGTAATATAAACCCTAGACAGTATTATAATAAATTTCATGGTCTAGCAATATTCTATTATGTGTAGATGGTATTACGTACTCATCTTTCTAGCTTATAGAGAACAATGGAAAACTAATAATATTATTACAGTATTATATAAAAAAGCCTCGCAGTTCTTGATATGATATGTTTATACTTTAAATTAAATGAGAAATAATTGAGTGTGGAAGTATGGCACAGTGCGTTCGACCATGTCTCGTCAGATCACCGAAGTCAAGCAACGCCAAGCGTGGTTATTATTTGGATGGGTGACCATTTTTAACAAAAAACACGTTTCCTACCCAGGGGTAAATCGTTGCGCTTTTCCACTATATATAGTTCCCCTGGCTCTAAACCATTGCAGTTCCGGTTTATTGACAAAAGCCGTAGCGTCTATCCTGGATAAGGTTTCCACGTTTTCCTCAGTCCCAGGCAAATGCCGGGATGAATTTCAAGGCCCGCCCCCGTTCCCGATGAGCCCCCGAAACGCTCATGTTAGGGTTTTGGATGGTTCGGGGTTAAAAAAGTTATGATAGTGAGTAATTCAATTAATTTTGTATGCTTGATTAAATGAATTTGTATGTTGCATGTTATGTTTAATAATTTTTTATTTTCAGTTTTTGACGTGAATCATGTTGCTTGTACAACCAGTTGTTCTAAATAAAAATAAATAAATAAATTATTAATTACAAGTATTCAAAGTAGTGGTTAGTTTAAAAAAATATATTAATAAAAAATAAAATAAAAATAATTCACTCTATATATAAAGATGTTTGAGTGTATCTTGCTTCCATGGTGTTTTACACATCATGAAATATGATATTATCTCTCTGTTGAATAGAGTACGGATATGTTTCTTCGATATGGGCTTGTGAGTTAAGAGGGCGCTTTCGTTCGATCCTGGACCAAAACTGGAGGGGAGAGTTTTCTTACTGAGGGGTGGGTCACGGCGACTCGAAGCAAGCTGGGGTGGCTTGCTCCTGCTAACTTGACGTTTGTCGCGCGCTCGGAGCACATGTGCACACCATGTGCGAGAAAACCACAAACATGAATCAACTGTGAAATTTATACATTTGTTTAAAAAAAATCATTTGATTAAAACGAAATTAAAATAATCAGTTGCAGGAGAAAAAATTAGCCTACAGACGTCTTTTTTTTTTCTCTCTGCGACATTTTTTGCCCAAATTAAAAAAATTAATTGACACAATTGAGGGAGGACCTTTCCATTCCCTTCAGCAATGTAGTTTTAGGTTAGATTGCAAGCAATTTATGTGACGAGTATAAAATAAATGTATGCATACGTGTATTTATGTATATTTTATACATATTATATATTATGCGGTTATTTACTATATGAACTATCAATATAATACACCAATAAAGATATAAAATAATGATAAAAATAAAAATATAATAATAATAATATTTTGGCAACTTTTTAGTCTCAATCTTATATATATAATTATATATATATATATATATATATATATATATATATATATATATATATATATATTATATATATATATTATATATATATATATAATATAAATATATATAGGATACACCATAGCACTATAAGAGCTTACATGCAGCTCGCGGCGGGGTAATGGGTAGGGATAAGGTAGGGAACGGATGGTGGCCACGGCCTGTTACGCGTCCCAGCATTCGCTGAAGTGAGACTGAGGGAACCGTGGAAAACCTTAGTCAGGACGGATATTATTCTTTTTTTTTCATCAATGGACCAACACGATGTCTAAAGCCTAGGGAACCACACAAAAACGCAATGATATATGTTACGATAAAAAAGTGTCACTTTGAAGCACATGCAAAAGTGTTTAATTATTTGAATATTCTCTAGAAATTGAGAGACTATAATATAATTATAATATAAGATTAATAATTTTCGCATGATTAACTGCACACTCTGATAATATATTTACATTTCGTACAGACTATTTCAACTAAAATCAATAATGGATAAAAAAAAAAAATGGTATATACTATGTATAATGAAATGTTAAAATATCGCTCGTTTCATCCTCTTTTTTTCCTGCACCCCGTCATTATAGTTATACCGATTGATTATAATTTTTTCTTGTGAAAAAACAACAACACAGCTTGGCACCAACCGTCACTGGACAGCTGGACACACAATTTTAAAATTTTACACCCAGAACTGTAGTCTGGTAAAATGTAGTCGTGGTCGTATTGCAGCCTCACGGCGGCATCCATCGAACAATTTACGAAGGTTTTATAAAAAATGCGTATGATAATTCGGGAATAATTTATTATTACTTTTCTATGTTGTTGGTTATAGAGAATTTGTAATAAAATTCTTAATTATACGGTCATATAAGTCGTATATAATATTACATTTATTATACAATTATTGTTCGAGTGCATTATAAGTTATAAGTGTCTTGTCAACGTGCGTATGGATATAGTATATACAAATGCTCTCCCCGGCACATGTTGACTTTTTTTTTTTGTCGTTTTGAGGGTGACGGTCGAGTAATATATCACGCCGGCGGAGAGGGGTGTGGGAGGCAGCTTCTCCCTCCACCCACTTCTTTAGTTCTTAGCCGACTAGCTGAATGCAACAAAATTGTTAACGAAAATATTGAATTTTATCATCTTCATTACGCAATATTATGATAGAAGCTCTCAATATTAAACACATTTAATTTTTTTTATTAAAGAGACCAAACTTCTGCGTAAAATCTTACAAGTAAAATCTATATACGATAGTTACTTTGCTGGGAAAAAAATCCCAAAGTACCTTATAATCGCCCACTTTGATCGCAGTAAAATTAAATTAATCAAAGTGTTACACAAAAACAAAAACAAAATTATTTTAGAGCAACTTTTTTTGTGTATTGTGAGAAAATTTTAACTTTGTCGCACTAATAGTTTTTCGCAAAATACCCGTACAAAGAAAACATCTTTTTGAACGTCAAAACTCAACGAAAGCGCCCTCTTAACAGCTGCTCTTTAAACTTGTGTATGTTCGCTTGTAGCCACGGGCCGCCCTCTATCAGGATGGTGTTTCTGTGTGCTGCTACCCCGGCAGATTTCATTCATTCTCTCGCACTCGACGTTACAACAGACAACTGTTGAGACTTCTGTAAGAACATAATATATCATGATGTCCTTGTCAACTTAATTATCAAGTACATTGATAGTTGAATTATATAAACTGATTTAAAATTTTAACTATTTTAACTACATACACAGGTAGCTACACCCGAGTTGAAATAGATTTAATATTTTTTTCGCTATTAAGCCCTCTTCTCGTCTAATTCCCTCCCATTTTGCACCATTTTAGAGGAAGAAAAGAGGGAAAAAATTCGAGATTACGTCTTCTTTCCTTTTATTGAGCATAAAATGTTAGAAATTTTGTCTCCATTCAAACCCTAGTACAAAAAAAAACACCATATAAATAGCATATTTCTGAAATGAAAAAGGAACTATAATTGCAATAGTTGTGTACTAAGAGTGTCGTTAATCTGTCGCTTTTAGGACATTTATAGTGGTAGTGATATGGTAGAAATATACCAACAGCTGTTATATATTTGCTATATCTCGGTATTCACTTCAATATTTTTCACATATTGCTAACATATTTTTATAATACCGCATTCCATGTAATCTATTTTAACTATATTTTTGCAATATAATATAGTGAATATAGAATGCATGCTCTAAAAGTGGTATATTATTGTACTATTTCTGTAATAAAGTGAGATAAAAATATAAGCAATGTAATATTTATCAACTATTTTTGTTCTTTCTATGCTATATTTATGGCATATATTTAATAGACGCACATAACAAGTATATGGTCCCTGGTACCTGGTCCAAGGCAAAAAGTTTTTTAAAGACGGGCAGCAGAAACGAGAAATCGAATTATGTCGTTACCTACCTACAGTTAAGCCTACCTGCCTCTCTTTACCGAATGCTTAGCCTACCTGCCTATCGAAATACTAGACGCCTATACGCACGTGAGAAAAAGGAGGAGCTATAACCGTATATATGCTTCAGAATCCCAATGCAAGCGTACCCGAGTTGCAGAAAATTCAGATTTAAATATAAAATCCATTAATACACGCTTGGATTAATAGTGCTCTTTTTATACACTATCTCAATATTATACGTAAAACAGATACCATCGATATTTTGAGTTTGCAAAACTTGTATTTTTCATTAATAAAGGGTGTATAACTGACCAAAACGTTTCAACTGCCCCAAACTATCAATCAATCAATCAATCAATCAATCAATCAATCAATCAATCAATCAATCAATCAATCAATCAATCAATCAATCAATCAATCAATCAATCAATCAATCATTAATTAATACCTATATTATAGTTATCATGGCATAAATTTTAGTAACGTTATTCTGTATGCCAATGTATTGAAGCAGTACTTGAGTTTAAATTCAAATAGCTTAATTGTTGCTGGAAAAAGAAAATGCCTATGAGGATCATGCATATTAAGTGAAAATCACTAACAAATCAAAATCACACACGTATTACATAGAGAATCGTTGTGCATAGCTCGCACGATTATTTGAAATTATTTTATGTAATAAGAAATAAGTATGCAGGTTTATAACTGTTAGATAGACGATTCGACTCACGGATAATACAAAAATATAGCAAAAACATTCAACAACATTCATTCAACATTACATTCAACTCCAGCACTATTAATATTTTCCCCCTAAAACTGTAATATTGTAATTGCAAATTCGTATGGCAAACATATTATAAAAATATGCTCTATTTAGTTGCATCGTGAAATGAATATTTTTTCATAAAGCTCCATCCAGTAACGCAGTGCATTGCAATATTAGTGCAGTTATAGGTAAAATTTTGAGGTTATATATGACAACAATAGTGCACAAGATATTAAGCATAAGGCAAATATTTTTATTCGGGTAATTAATTATTTTAGAAATATAGCATTTTCATTACACACAGCGTGTATATTTTATGACTATAGATGTAATATACTTACAATAAAAATATACTGATGGAATATTTTTATTCTACTTATAGTTTAGCCACCAGTAACATTTAAGTCAAAATAATTGCAATTTTAGTACACTGGGCGACTACATAATGTTTAACTAAATGTGCAATATTCGTAAATAAAACGCAACATGTACTTATGACACTAATATAGCTGATTTATTTATTGACTCTGTCTAAAACACAAATAATTCTGCACTATAGTTAGGAGACTTGGCACACGGAATACATACGAAAAAATGGCAAGAATAGTTGATAATATTCACCTCGTTGCGATATTATTTTAGCCTATAAGTGCTATATTGTCATTGTTGATTGGTATAGCAAATATATTGCAAAATTATGTTGAATTTAGTAATAAAGTGCAATGAGAAATTTGAAGCCAACTCAAGTTATGGCAGTGCATTGCAATTTCAGTACAGTTATAGGTGAAATTTCGGCGTAATTGCAACATTATTACACTTATATATCACTTATAAGGCAAATATTTGTACTCGGGAATCCTCACTTTGAGCGAGGAGGTTGTAAGATGTGTTTTAGAGGTAAAAAGATTAGTTTTAGACGTGTAAAGGATGAATTTTAGACGCAATTTTTCAACTAGGGTAATATGTAAAGATCCACTCACAGATGGCTCTGTTATTTTATAACAACATTTTTCTTTTATGAATGAATCTCAGTAGGTTGATATCTCGCAATCGTTGCGCCTGCAATGAATGCAACACAGGAGACTTAGAACTCACCATCAATAAGGTGGCATACACATTTTGAAGCGAATCTGTCTTATCAGTTTTGTGAAAACTGAGGTAGAAATTGGCCTTATGGACGGAAACCGGAAATGGAGCTGTTATGAGAAAACTGCCAGATTGAATTTACTCAAACTATAAGCGACAAGTTTTAGAAAATTCTTAATTTTTTAAAATTTATTTTATTAGATTCCGTAAAAAAAAAATATATTCTTTGACTCCGAAGTATCTGAGATTCATCTTTAAATAAGCTTTCCTGTAATTTTTTTATTTAAAATTTGAAAATTGCAAGGTCTGCTCGTAAATACACAATCATAAGTAATCAATTATGAAATGAACCTTATGTTTCCTTTACAGAAGGTTCATCTCATTGTGCATTTATGAACTGATCTACAGATTTTGTGTGGAATAATGGACAATTTGCATCAACTTTTTTTACTAGCTCAATCGAAAGAGGAGGTCGAAAAATACACCTGTGAATTTTATGAGATTTTTATTCGTACTGCATCATGGCTAAAAGAGAGGTCACGTGACCTGGAGCCGGCGCCCGTGACGTCACTTAACTGTTTCGTCAAACAAACGATCGACTTTATAACGCTTGCAAACAACCACGTTGCTATGGAAACAAGCAACAATTAATTTATTGTTTACAAGCGTTATATAGACAACCGTTTGCTTGACCAGACAGTTCAATGACGTCACGGGCGACACGGGCGCCGGCTCCATGTCACGTGACCTCTCTTTTAGCCATGATGCAGTATGAATAAAAATCGCATAAAATTCACAGGTGTATTTTTCGACCTCCTCTTTCGAATGAGCTACTAAAATGAGTTGATGCAAATTGTCCATTCAACGCACTACACTGTCAGGTTTAACTTGGACGTGTTTGTAACGCCCTCAGTCATTGGTAGCCGGTTTGTAACGAAGGACATCATTGGCCGACACGGTTGTGTAGACGCCTGCAAAGAAGTATTTTATGCAACCTGTTGTGGAGATCTGTGTTACTGGTTGCCTAATTACATTAAAAAGGGGGGTATACTAGTCAACAAAAATTTCTCTTGTGCAGCCTTATTAAAGTTATTAATCACTATGCCGTGTGTTATTCTTATATACGGGACATGGTGATGAAGAAGGCCACAAAGGAAAATTTTCTAATGTGATGACTGTACATCAGGGCTTTATTTGAAGGCCCTTATCAGGGCCTTATCAGTTTTTAAGTATGCATTTTTTGACATGTCCTACCATCTCATGCAGAGTGCCTTCATCATGATTGTGTCTGTATGTTTTGAAAATGACCAATAAAAGAATTGAATTGAATTATTTAAAACAAATGTAGCGCTAAAAAGAATGGGAGAGATTTTTTTCTGTATTTTTTTTATTTGAAAAATGTAACTAATCTGAAATTGGAAAATTATGAAGTTTTACCCTGGAAGATATATTAATAATTATTTGTTGTAAGAGCCTACAGTATATAATTTTATTACTAAAAAAAATATTGAGTTTCTCTATAATGCAATTTTAATTGCTTTTGTTTAAAATTTTAATTGTTAAAATATTAAGTTAGAAGTATTTGTTGCAATATTAATTTCATCATAAATACAATGCAATTAATAAAAATACAATAATTTTAAATAAATATTATTTGTATAATATTCCTTTTCATAATATATTATTCTCAAATAATTCATATATCAGTTTTTTTTAAAAAAAGTAAAAAAAAAAATATATATATATTTTATCATACACATATATAATAATATATATTTTGGCAAATAAGAAACGATATATTTTAAAATTCAGTTCACGTTTTAACATGGCAAAAGCATCAATCCCATCAAGTAGAAAGTCGTGGCACGAATTGTATTACTGTCGATCACAGACTTCGCTCACTGTATACCCTTTACATCAGTAATAAAATAGCCCCTCATGAAATATTGGATATTATAATAAATACGTAGTTTCATATTCGTATAAAAAAAAAACTTTTGCATTTCTTGATAAATCGTAGCCACCTGAGAAATAAAAAAAAAAAAGAAAAGCAGCAAGCGTACTTGTACTGGAAAGCAAAAGGCGGTGGTGACTGCAGAGCTCTCCTATTGATTTATGACGGCTAGAACGTGCAAAGAATTTCAAATCTTTTTATTTTTTTTCTTAGGGATGGAACCAATCAATGTAAGAAATATAAAAAAAAATGCATCAACATTTTTTTTTTATATTTTTATAAATTTCTTATTTTTTAATGCTGTAATTTTATACTAAATGTTTCTAAATTTATAGCTATTAAATTGTTTTTTACATATTTTGAAAGGTCAATTTCTTTTGTAGCGTTGTAAAAGTTTATATTAATATTTAGAAATCAATTTTAATGATATAACATATTATAAATGTAAAGTAATATTCAGAAACTTCGCTTCATGCATCAGTATAATACTACAGCTTTCATAGACTTCTTCTGTTATAAAATGAAGTTACTTTTTGTAAAATTAGATGAAAACATTGGAGTTACGAAACTGTCCAGAATTGTTTGGAAGCGGAAACGCTCTAGACCAATCAGAATATCCGATTGGCAGGGCTAAGCCAATCAGTTTTTTTATTACTTATTTACTTTGCTGACATTTTGTGGACAGTGCTTTAATTTAAAATAATTTTAAAAATAAATTCAAATATTCGATTGTTTATAACCATATTCAATTTAAAAACGAAGTTTTGCTTATAAATTTTGCTAAATTCGTTTTTATTTTCTTATATTTTAAAACAAATAAAACAAATCTGTATTAAAAATACTTTTTTTAACCCTATTTTTTTCTGTTTTTAAGTATAAAATAATTAAAAAGTATGCATATAAAATATTGTAATTATAAGAAACAAGCTAACAAAAAAGCAAGTATAAGCTAAAGTTCAATTAACAGTTAGTAGCCTGAGGGAAGCAAGTGTCGGCACAAGTTGAAGTAATAATTGAACAGCTGTAGCTTATCCAACAAGAAGAAATCGATTAATTTTCTGCCGTCTGCTGCATTTTCTTATGTAACGCCAACAAGCCTTTCTTAAATTAATCACCGAGTCAAATTCAACACTTCGGGGCAATTTTCTTGAAATTATTTTGATTATAAAATAACACTCAATATTTTACATTTTAATATCCTGAAAAAATAATTAGAAAATATAATTATCATTATAATAAAAAAAATCAATTTAATTTTTAATTTATTTTTAATTTGTTTCATTTCCACTGATGCTATTTCACAAATACAGAAGAAAAGGATGACAGGGCACAATTATTATTGATTTATTTTTTATTTACCACTATAATATACTCTATGTTTGTGAAAGCTAAATATTTATTATTTTTGACAGCATGTTTTTTTTTTAACAAAAATTTAAACATATTTGCAGCGGCACAATACAGTAACATCAATTTTAAACAATTGACAACCTTTTTTTATTATTAAAGCACAGGCCATAGTAAAAAATAAAGAGAGAAATTAAATATACGCAAAATCTGTACTTAAGCTGTTTTTGAACATTTTGTTTTGTTAAAAAGAGAATAGCTTATTAAATTCATTACAATTATTTTTCCACAGTATTTTTAATAAATTTATATAACAACGTTTTATTTTTAATACAACACAACATTAAAAAAATACAACTAAAAATTGTTACATTTTTTTTTATAATATTAAAACAAAGTTGTTTTAAATAAAAAAAAATAGCTTATTATTATTATTTTTATATTATATCATATTTAATACTGTTAGTACAAATCACTTATTATAATAATTATTTTACAGACAATATTGTCCACATATAAAAATCTGTATAAATAATTACACTTTATCACTTTCTTTTAGTGGATATTTACATACTGATATGAAGTTTATTTCAGGTTTTACACGAAGGGTCACCTGAGAGTCAGGGTAACTGCCAGGGTGGTGAGGAAGGTCACACTGCCCTGAAGTCTACCCTGACCACCTCTGTACCCTGGGGGTCGTGACAGTCCCGTGGGGTCTTCAGAGCTGCTGTCCTCGTCGCCATCCCATTCCTCGTCGTAGTCTGCAAATTAAGAGACACGTCAGTATGACACGTCAGTACGAAAACTCAGGATGGAAGGAAAGTTAACCTAGTTGAAATACATTTCAATTTTTACGTCTCTCCACTTCTTTGTTTCCTCCTCTTATTTTGCACTATTTTCGAGGAAAAATATAATGGGTGCGATCCACGAAGAAGTTAGCTAGCATTCTAATCACGTTTAACTATACCTGTTTTACATATTAAACCACCTAGTTAAACGTGGTTAAGCTAAACATGATTAGAAACTTGGCTAACTGCTTCGTGAATCGCACCCATAATACATTTTACTAAGCATTAGCATGTGGAAACGATTCAACAAGCGTTAAGGAGCAATTTAATAAGCATTTTTTTTATACCAGGTAAGAGGTAAAAAAATCACTTTTTAGAATATCGCTCCTTAAAACGAATAGCTCCCATTGTTTCCATTAAATTTCATCCTCACTTTGAGCATTAGTGGAATAAGATGTATTTTTGAGGTAAAAATATGAAATAAAAATAAGTTTAGACTTTTGAAGAATGAGTTAAAGATGTAATTTTTCAAGTAGGGTCATCTAGAATTTGAAAAGGGGGGAAGAATGCTCACGTGTAGTTTTACTAAAATCAGATACCTTAATAATTTATGTCTGATAGAGCTACAATTTTTTTTTACCAAAAATGACCTGTAGTTAAAGATATAATTTCTGCACTAAAATATGTTGTAAAATGAGACAGTAATTTGTAATTTGACAATTCATCGAGTTAAAAAAAATTAATACCTGTAAGCTTAATTGAGTCTACTGGTTGCAAAAACCTCTAAAGACCAAATTTTCAAAAATGGTTTTATTATTGATACATATTCTTTAAAACACATTTTATTTGGTATAAAAAAAATTGGGTTGCAAAAACCTCTTCTTCCCATGCTAAATGGGCTATAAAGCAGAAAGTTGGTTGCAAAAACCTCTACTTCCACGGCGGGAACGTTTAAAAATCACTTTTTCAAATTTTAAAAAATTCTACAACCCCCAATTATTTGTTGAGAATTTTTTGGTTGATGAATTCAGCTTTCTGGGGGCCACATTAGTATGGTTAGATAGGTAGTTTGCCCAAAACTTGAAATTCATATTTTTATGGGTTCATGGGCAAAATTTTTAAGTTTTTTCAAAATGGAAAAGTTATGTATCTGACTATACATTAATGACCTCCTTTAACACAAATATTTTTTCAACAAAATTCTCAAAAAAATTTTGACACAGATATGGGCAGATTTTCAAAAAGTTAGTTGCAAAAACCTCTACTTCCATTTTTGAAAATTTCCCTAAATTAGGTTTTTGGTTGAATGGGCATATTTTTGTTCTGAATCTAATTTTTTTGACCCAATTAACCCCCAATAAAAATTTCAAGTTGATATGTTAAGAAATAAGCTTGCTACAGTTTTTTGCCCATTACCTAAAAAGTGAAAAACTGGATTTAGAGGTTTTTGCAACCAGTAGACTCAATTATTACGTCAACATAAATAAATAAATCAACTCTCAAATTTATAATCCACCTCTATTTGAAAAAATTTGAAACAATAAAATTTATCAGCTGAAAAATAATGTAAATTTTAAAAAATGTTTAGCCTGCTAGGTATTATTTTGAATTTACTACTGAATTAGATGAATAATATTTAATTATTTAAATTAACTATATTGTAAAAAGTAAATTAAAAAGTCCATCCTCTCAGGTGTAATGCCATGACCATGCGGAAGTGACGTCACGTACCTCTGTTCCAGGCCGACTGGTCCTTGCCCCCCACCCCCCCTCCCCCCGCGATCTCGTTCTTGGTGGAGTCCCGGTGCCTCTGTCTGGCCTGCTTGCCGCGCCGGCCTGAAACATCGAGGACCCCGAGTTGAAATAAATTTCATCCTTATTCACTATTAAATTCTCTCATCGTCTAATTCCCTCTTTTTTTACACCATTTTAAAGGAAAAAAGACGAGATTAAATCTTCTTTCCTCTTATTGAGAATAAGTATTAAATATATTGTCTCCATTTCATCCTCACTTTAAGCGAGGAATAAATAAGATGACATGTTTTTCAGAGGTAAAAAGATTAAGTTTAGACGTATAAAGGATGAGTTGAAGACTTAATTTTTCAACTATATAGAGCTTACGTTAATATGTACAGACAATAGCTCTGTTCGTAAATACCCAATCAGAAAATAATATATTATTATCGATGAACCTTCTGTACATGGAACAAAAAATTATCAGTTATAATCGATTATTTCTGATTGTGTATTTACGAACAGACCTAATGTATTTATCGCCAATCATTAAAAAAAAGTTAGAAATAAACGTAACACTATGAACTTTAATCTTGCTTTATTTGCTGACGTTTATTGGGCAACCTGCATGATTTTTTTTTTATTGCAGAAATGAATAAAGGGTACAAAGTTTTACGCACACTCGTCACCTTGTAAAATTTCCCACTTTCACCTTGTTAATCACCATGCCCGGCAGGGACCGAATGCATGCGATTTCTTCGTGCATCCGAGATGCGCATCCAGATGCAAATTTATTTGTCATGCATCTATGGATGCGCATCCGGATGCAAATTTATTTTTCATGCATCTGGGATAAGATGCAAATTTATTTTCATGCATCTGGAATGCGCATCCAGATGCATTAAGTTTTCCCTGTGCATCTGGAATGCACGGATGCGGATGCAAGCCCATTTTTGCGCATCCGTGTGCATCTTGTATCTGCATCCGCATCCGATCCCTACCATGCTGTGCTATTCTTAAAGAGAATGGTGATTAACTAAGGAGAATTTTCTGAGGCGATGACAGTTCATAAAAATTTTTATTACTGAGTTTAACAAAATTTTAACAAAATTATTATAAACAAATATGACTAAAACAGGCTTGTTAAGCTTCATAAGACTTCATAAAACACTAAGTCTGATTTTTACTTTAATTATCCATGCGCTACTAATAAAAAAAAAAAATGAAATTTTTACTGTTACTTGAAGTACCAAAATTTCTGAAAGGGATAACTTTCCATCTGTCTATAGATATACCGGAATTCCTCTACTTACCAGGTCTTCCGGTAACTGGAGGAACCAGCGTGGTTGTGGTTGAAGTAGAGGGAGCAGGAATCTCTGCAAAGTCAACCATCGAGTTAATTTACAACAAGAACAATGGAATGAGGAGGATGGCTTAGAACGTAAAATTAAGGCAGTTTGGTCCTCG
>OX463781.1:5394256-5435045 GCA_949825025.1 Siphlonurus alternatus | reverse complement strand
CTCATCGTCACATAAAGATGATATAACGTCACGTGACCCTTCCATTAGAATTGTATTGGAGGACAAAAGAAAAGGTTCGTGACGTCAGACTAACTTTAAGTGACGAACAGTTTAGTATATTTTTAATTTTGTTTTGCAATATTTTTCAGATTTTCAAGATTCAATTTCAAAATCTTACATAAAGACAAGTTAAGTGAAATATTGAAGTGCATAATAAGGCTAGGGTTTCAACAGTGCAGTCTATATGTAGTAATATTTCTACTTCATGCATATATTTAAAATTTGCATGTATTTTTTTGGTAAATTTTCTTCATTATACATTAAAAATATGAATTTTTAATTTGGGAAAAAAATTAAGAGTTTATTACAGGCTTCAAAATGACACTCTTTAAGAAGGAAAAAACAAAACTAACTAAACTAAGGTCTTTCGATTGTTTTATCAGCTATTTTTATGTGAAAATTAGAACATATTAATCAGACTTCTGTATTTTTTAGTATTGTAAATTATGTTTAATAACAAATAGACTCGTCGCCTTGGAAAATTTTCCTTTGCTGCCTTATTAATCACTATGCTCGGTAAGAAAAAGCGTGGTAATTAACAAGGCTGCAAATGGGAAATTTTCCAAGACGACGAACGTAAGTTCCTCGGAATATCAGCTGACTGGTGTTGGAGCATAATATATATTTTAATGCTACATGTGGTTGAGATATTAAAGGTGGGTTATTTTTAACACGCTACACGAATTTGCTATAACTAACACTGGCGCGTCAATATTTAGCGATAAAAAATAGCAACAAAATTCGATGAGTGATATATCTTTAGCAACGCGGCGTTGCTTTAGAAATGGGATCTCACAGTATAAATGTGCGTCACATCATGTGAACATATCTTAAAGGTGGATTTTCATGAAGAAAAGTCGAGCGTGGTGAGAATGGTGCACTTTCTTCAAAATGATATGGCGGCTATGTTGGTGACAAAATCAGTCTTCGCCGCGTGGGAAGCGATTTTTTCTCGCCATGATGGCTACCATAATATTACTGAAGCAAGTGCGCTTTTCTCGACACTCCTAGCCCCGCTTGACATCGTTTCATGGAAATCAACCTTAAAGGTGCATTTACATGGAGCGAAGAAAGTGAGAAAATCGTGTGATGCAGCCAATCAGAGGCTCGGGATTTCCTCACCTTGCAGGGAGCTATTTTATCACCAACATGGCCGTCATATGACATTAAAGCAAGTGCGCTTTTCTCGCCCCGCTAAGCCCCACTTGACATCGCTCCATGGAAACGCTTCTTAAAAGGTGGATTTACATGAGCAATTTCCAGCCTGCGACCCGAATAATGCGTACTTGCTGAAAAATGCATTGGCGGCTATATTTGGCAATTAAAAGAAAAATAATATCGTAATAATTGCAAATTCCGGTGAATTAGCTTGCCGCATAGGATTTTACAGCTTTTACGTCAAAATCGCATTGCATTGTCATTGTTGATCATGAAAATCCACCTCAACGCTTGATTGCTCACCAGCAGAATACCTTTCAGGTACTCTAGTTCAGGTACTCTAGATCAGGTACTTTAGTTCAGGTACTCTACTCACCGGAAACTATCATATCGCCACGTTCCGTGATCCAGTAATTCAGTGACGAGGGGTACGCCTCGGTGTGACACTCGAGCACCACATCTTGTCCCACGTACGCACCCTCCAGCTGGTTCGGAATACTCAGCATCGGGGGGACTGTAACAAGAGACACATGATTTATATCTACACCTAGGGACAGCATGAACTTAAGCCTTGTTTAACTTGTAACTGCAGCTCTAGAAGACAATCAAGGATTCTTTACACAAGATAGCACACGCGTGAATTTCCTGCGTCAATTTTTTATTCCCAATTGCACCGCGAAATTTAAAAAATAGTATTGCATGATAGAGACCCTACAGAGACCTCCGTGTCTTATGGCCAGAAATTTGAACAGCTTGGCTGAGCTTCACTGTAACTGAGAGTGGCGGCGCCACTGAATCGCATCGACACGGTCACTCTCAGAAACAGCAAAACTCTGATCAAATCCCTGGCCATGAGACACGGAGGTCTCTGAAGGGTCTCTGATTGCATGATGGGTGCATTCAAAGTTTCGCGGTACGATGAGATCTAAAATACTTGAGCGTGATTGGCTAAGCCCTTTAACATGGGTTTAATTGGTGGTTTAACCTGTATAAAGCCAACCTTGGTGATATAGATACTTTGTACGTTATCTTTGGTAACACTAAACTTGATTAGAAAAGCACAATATTTAAAAAAAATGCCGCCATATTTAATTATTATCCTAGAATTTAGGCAACTGTTTGAGGAAGTAAGTATTGCGGGTTGCTGCTGCGCCTTAACGGGCAAATTATGGGGACTGGACAATTTTATTTTAAAATAAAGGTAAACTAAAAAATCGTTAAGGGTAAGGTAACAACGATCAGCTGATTGATGTAGTCCCATTTGATTAGCGTGTAAACCTTAGCAGACAAACAAGAATGGACAATTTGCATCACATTTTTTTAGTAGCTCAATCGAAAAAGGAGGTCGAAAAATGCACCTATGAGTTTTATGAGATTTCTATTCGTACTGCATCATGGCTAAAATAGAGATGTAAAGAGGTCACGTGACCTGGAGGCAGCGCCCGTATCGCCTATGACGCCATTGAACTGTCTGGTCAAGCAAACGATCGTCTATATAACGCTTGAAAACAATAAATTGATTGTTGCCTGTTTCGATAGCAACGTGGTTGTTTACAAGCGTTATAAAGTCGATCATTTGTTTGACCGGACAGTTCAATGACGTCGTTGGCGTCACGGGCGCCACCTCCAGGTCACGTGACCTCTTTACATCTCTCTCTTAGCCATGATGCAGTACAAATAAAAATCTTATAAAATTCACGTGTGTATTTTTCAACCTCCTCTTTCGATTGAGTTCGTAAAAAAATTGATGCAAATTGTCCAAATATTTTTTTTGAGAGAGATTTTATAGTACTTAAAATAGGCTAAAAGATACAATAATAAATTAAAAACAGTAAAATTATTCAAGATGATTTTTTTTTTTTTTTTTAACACAGGGATTTTCCATGGAGAGCCAAACTAAAATATTAATTTTAAAAAATTGGCTCTAATAATTGTTTTTAATTTTTTTTTCTGTGGGTTTATGGTACTAAAATCTGTTTTAAAAAAAAATCTGAATTTTTGTGTCTGCTAAGGTTTACATGTTAATCAAATTGATTGATATAAATTTGATTTGGGTTTCGGACAATACGATACATGCACCCACTATACGTATTTAATTTAATTAGTTAATTAATATAATTCTGAATGTAAAAAATATTCACAGTTTTAAATTTTTTTGTGGATTTTACTGTTTTTATTGAGTGGAAATGTCACCAGAAATTGCGTAGATTGAAACTATGATGATGAAGGACACGATCCAACACGATGAACCATGTCCACACTGCTACCAGCGTTGCAGCTATGCGTTGTCTTTGTCCAGATGCGAGGCGGAAACGAAGATGGAGGATTAAGGTTTTGGCTTTAAACGCACTGCTGGAGTGGCCACAAAAGTAGGGTGCGAGAGTGGTGATCGTAATGTAATTAACACAAGTATTATAACACTGAGTTAAATCCGAACGTTTATTTCCATAGTTAATGAGGTGAAATCTTCAGTCTTGTAATACGCACACAGCAAAGTCAAATACCCATCACCCATCAGGAGAGGTAGCAAACATGGCCGGCGACGATGACGCAAAAGTTTGCAGTGCGTGCGAAGAATCGCTAAATAAGTGTGATAAATTCGTCAGTTGCGGTTTTAATTGTTCAAGATTATTTCACTTGCATTGTGCTGAAATAACTGAGACGGACTATAAGACTATCAACAGAAATAAGCACTTAAGTTACAAATGTGCAAGCTGCATACATAATCAAGATACGACCATTGACAGGTTAGTCGAGGAGCTTGTTAAAGTAAAATCTGGCTTGGAAAATCTTACTTTAATATCACAAAAGCAAGATCTACAGTTGGAGGACTTACATTCTTTTAAAAATCACTTATTAGAGAAAGAAAACGCAGAAAAAGCGACTATATTTGATAAACAAAAGAGAACAGCTGATCTTTTGCCGATCAACAGAGCCGTCAGAACGACAACATCATACGCGGCAAAAGTTTCAAAACGTCCGACAAATGGGATTTCATATGAGCAACAATCCAAGCCTCAACAGGAGACACAAAAATTCGACGAGCATCTCTCTCGAGATGTCAATAATGAGGACAATCTCCACGACTTCCGGGAGGTACGTTACGACCGTCGCCGCCGTGTACATAAAATTGGCACAGCTAGCAACGACTCAGGCTGCCAGCTAGTTGCTGCTGACAAAAAGGCGTATATTCATGTTTGGCGCCTGCATCCCAAGACGAAAGCAGAAGAAGTGAAAAAGCACATCTTTGATACGTTAGAGACTGATGTTGAAATTGAAACGCTGAATGCTAGAGGTCCATATGCATCTTTTAAAATTGTTGCAGATTTTAAAATGTTAGATAAAATTCAAGATACCTCCATTTGGCCTGAAAACGCTATTATTGACCGTTTTAAATTCCTGAGACCCAATCCTGCAAAAAAGCCCTTTTCAGAACAAACATAAGGTATGTGTCATAACTGAATCCATTTCTATGTTTCATGTTAATGTTCAGGGCTTAGGAGGGAAAGTTCTTTTGCTTGAAAAATTTCTTTACCAATTTCCACATCTTAAAATAATATGTATAACTGAACATTTTTTAAAATATGGTGATCATTCTAGTCTTAAAATTAATAAGTTTCAATTAGCCAGCATTTTTTGCAGGCAAGTAAAAATACGTGGAGGTTCATGTATATTTGTACATGAATCTCTAGAATTTAAAGAAAGGACTGACCTAAATAAACTTGCTGAAGAGTTTAATTTTGAATGTTGTTGTGTAGATATCTCTATTTTTGATACTCCTTTTACTTTTATTTGTGTATATAGATCACCAAAGAGTAATGTTAATGTGTTTTTTAATAAATTGGAAAGAATTACAAAGTTATTATACTCTGAAAATAGAGTTCCTGTTATATGTGGGGATGTTAACATTAAATTATTAAATAATAATTCTGTTATTAAGGAATTTAATTCAATTTTAAATTTATGTAATCTTAGTCCTATAATTACCTCACCTACTAGAATATGTACAACAACTGAAACTCTCATTGATAATATATTTATCCCTAAAACTTTTTCTTTTGATATCATTGAAAAAAAAGTTGTACCTTTTTATTTGTCTGATCATGAGGGTCAGCTAATGTCATTTTGTGATAATAAGTTAAGTGAGAGCAATAATAACATAAATAAACAGAAAAGGTTTTTCTCTAAGAAAAATATTAAAATATTCAAAAATTATCTTAAACATGAATCATGGTCCACTGTTTATGAAAAAAAAGATAGTGAAGAAATGTTTAATGAATTTCATAAAATATTTTTAAATTATTTTGAAAAAGCCTTCCCTTTAATTCAAGTAAAAGAAGAAAAACAAGCAAAAATTAATAAAAATAAGGTTAATTTCATGACTACTGGTTTAAAAATATCAAGAGAAAAATTAAGAAACCTAAAAAAGTTACATAAATTGTATCCTACCATGTGGACTGATGATTATGTTAAAAAATATAAGTACATTTATAATAAACTAATTAGAGTAGCCAGTAAAAGAAAAAATACCATCTTCATTAATAATTCTGATAATAAATCAAAAGCCATGTGGGACATTATTAAAAAAAAACATGGGAAAATTACAAAAAAGGGTAATATTTCAAATATAGTTGTAAATCAAGAAAGTGTCAGTGACCCTCAAGTAATAGCTCAAACTTTTAGTGACTATTTTCAAAATTGCATCTCAGACTGTAAAAATAAAATTAATCCTTCAAATCAAAACCAAAATAATTCTATAAAAGTAACCCCCAATTCTATGTTTTTATCACCCTTAACTAATATCCAATTGCAAAAAATTATTAAACACTTAAAAAATAAAAAGTCACATGGCTTTGATAATGTGTCAAACTTTGTACTTAAGTCTTGCTCAGAAGAGATAAGTTTGGTTATCACTGAAATAATTAATCAATCATTTATTGATGGTAAATTCCCCACAGTACTAAAGCATGCAATTATAAAACCAGTTTATAAAAAAGGATCTAAAACTGATATAGCCAATTACAGACCCATTAGTTTACTCTCTGTATTCTCTAAACTATTTGAACAAGCATTTCTATTAAAACTCTTGCCTTTTTTAGAAGAAAATCAAATTCTGTCCAAGTTCCAACATGGGTTCCGTAAAAACAAGTCTACGGAAACAGCAATGTTTCAATTAATTGACAGCATAATTGAAAGTATTGATACTAAAAATAAAACTGCTGGAGTTTTCTTGGATCTGTCCAAAGCTTTTGACATGGTTGAACATAAAATATTACTGCATAAGCTTTATAAATATGGAATCAGGGGACAATGCCTTAATTGGATATCATCTTTTTTGGAAAATAGGACTCAGACAGTAGAAATAACATGTAATTTAAATGAGAATATGGGTAAATATTACTCGGAGAAAAAAACTCTTGTATATGGCCTTCCGCAGGGTACCTGTCTGGCTCCGATACTTTTCATTCTGTATATAAATGACCTACCATTAATTATTGATGAAAACAATTGTATACCTGTAGAATATGCTGATGACTCAAATTTAAAAGTAATTGGGGAAAATAATGAAATGCTTTTAAAGAACATTATTAATTCAATTGAAACAGTGAAGTGTCATTTTAATAGTCTTGGTTTAATGCTAAATGTCAATAAGACAGAGATTTTACATTTTCAAAATAGTATAAGCAAAAACCCAACATTAGAGTCAGTCTCAGCAGCTAATCAAAATATTGAAGTAAAACACAACACCAAATTTTTGGGTATAATTATAGATGAACATTTAAGATGGACTGATCACATAGATTATGCTTGTAAAAAACTCTCCTCAGTAATATTTGCCATAGGTGAGCTGAGGCATGAATGTGAAGTTGAGTGTCTAAAAACTTTATACTACTCAAATTTTTACTCAATTTTGAAATATGGGATAATATGTTGGGGACATTCTCCTGACTTCCATAGACTATTTATACTACAGAAGAAGGTTATAAGACTAATGTATTTTGTAAAAAGCAGAAACTCATGTGTCCATTTATTTAAAAAAAATGATATTTTAACACTTCCATGCATATTTGTATTTGAAAGTGTAAGTTTTGTTAAAAAAAATATGTCAGAGTTTAAAAAGCATGAAGTAAATCATACACACAATACAAGAAATATGAAACTTGTGATAGCCCCTAAATGGTGTAGACTTAATATGTATAAAAATGGCCCATTTCTTAGTTGTCTAAGTCTATATAATAAGTTACCAAGTGAAATTAAGTGCATTGATAATGTGAAGTTGTTTCAAACAAGTGTAAGAAAGTTGCTTATAGACAAGTGTTTTTACAGTGTGAAGAAATATATGGAATATGATTTTGCTGAAAAAAATGCTACTAAAAGTTAAATAAATTACTGTATATTTTTTAACTCTAGCGTAATTGTTACCAATTTAACAATTACAACTTTGACTTGTCCTAAAACCTCAACATACATCATGTAATTGATTTTATGATTGTAGGATGAATGGAATTAATAAAGAATTTTGAATTTGAATTTGAATTTGAAAAAATAAACGTACCGATTACCTCAGAGTTCCGCTGAAAAATCTCATGTTAATGAAATGGGACTACATCGATCAGCTGATCCGTAATTTCCACTTTTTAATCACCATACCCCGTAAGAATAACACAGAGTATGGTGATTAGAAGGCTGCAAGTTTAAAATTTTCCAAGGCGATAAAACGTTGTGTCTTTAAAAAAAATACAGTATTATTATATAAAAAAGTATATTTAACATGAGTGTACAGTATTCTCTTTTGAAAATATTCATTTACAGCCTTGTTAATTACCATGCTCTGTTAGTATATTACTAGAACGGTGATTTTAATGAGGCTTTTTTCAGAGGAGAGGAGTGTACATAAAATGTATAAAATTTTGTGTGTATATGTACATTTAGTTTATACAGTGTGTTGCATACGTTGTGAAGGGTTATCTGATTTAGGTATTGACAACATACTGACAAGCCAATCAGGGAAGATCAGTGAGGACAAATAATTCTGATTGACATGTCAACAACCCCCTTCAACCAGGATAATAAACTGGTGACAAATACGTTGAAAGAGGAATTAAACAGATTCGATCAGATCAAGAATTAACTTCTATATTTGTATACAACACTACAATTTATGTAAAACTATATTACAAAATTAGCATTGATAATATACATAGAATTAAAAAAAAACATCATTGCTTTTGATTTTTGTTAATTAATAATATACCATATAAAATAAATACTATGATTAATTCATTGTTTTAATTAAGCTTTGAATGTTTTAAAAAATATATAAATATTCATTATTAAATTATTAAAAATCAATTTTTATATATAATATTTCAATTGTAATTGATTCGGATCAATATTATAATGTTTTAATAGCGTTTTAATAGCTATTAATTGATGCCATATATGCTGTTATTAATGAAACAGTAACGGTTAAGTTAAAAATAAATTTTAAAAATTTTTTTAAAGCAATTAAAATTCTAGTAACGTAAAAAGAACAAGAATATAAAACGTAGCAGGGAGTGGACATTGTTGTGGGTTTAAAATAACCTCTCAAAATTCCTCAGTCCCTCTAATACAACATAATTATTTTATATATTTTTATATAATTTTAACATTCTACGTACAATTCTGTTATTTTCTAAAAAGTACACTACATTTTAGTGTTGCCATTTATGGATCTAATTTATCTTAAAAGTAGTTATATGAAAAAATATATTTAATAATTACAATACATGCATCTTCTGATAGAGATGAATTCGCATATCGATAGTCAACTAACTCATTTTATCGCATCTAATTTATATATAAATATATATATATATATATATATATATATATATATAACTGGAGCAAAACTGGCAATCTCGGCTCGCGATAAAATGAGTTAAGGTGGTTTCACATGTCGATTTTTATCATGCGACGAGAACCGAATAATGCGCACTTGCTTTAACATCCATTGACGGCCAAATTTGGCGATTAAAAAAAAGAGCACTTTAACGCGATATTCTTCGCCACAACCTGGCAAATTCGCTCACCACATAGGATTTTACCTCAGCTTTTGCGTCAAAATTGCGTCGTATCGCCGTTGATTGTCGCCATATGAATCCGCTTTTAGTCGTTTTTGAGAGACGCGATTAAATGATTTTGTTGATTTTGACGGAACACTATCGATGTATATTTAAAGGATAGGCGTAAGTTTGGTGAAGTTATATTTGTCAATATAATACTTAGTGCTTGGGTGTATGTCTGATTAAGACGACCTATTCTCAAAAACTAATCGAGAAAAGAAGAATTCAATATGACACGATTTCATGACACTTGTTAAAAACTACACAAATTATCAAGCAAATTTTCCAAGCTGCAACGTAGAATTTCAGTGCTTGGACGCAATAAATAATTGCTTCCATTTAACCTACTTTTATTTATTCGTTCACTGTAAAAGTTATAATAACCACATTGCATAATATGTAATGCATTCTTTATTTTGAGGTTTCATTGTATTTTCATGCACTCTCTCTTCTAGAATACATATCCGACAATAGGCTTTTACATTGAGTGCATTTAAAAGTAAGATACACGCTCAATCTTGAAAATATTTTCACTCATGAAAATTATGAAATACATCTTAAAATGTTCTCCTCTACTGCATTCCCTATCAGTATCTAGAATATCAAGTATTCAAATTCAATCGAGTTTTCAAGTTATTAATTTTTAAAGTTGACTAATTTAACACGGAGAAATGGAACTTCCATGTTAAATTTGTGAACTTTAAAAATTCATAACTCAAAAAATATATCAAATTTGTGCAACTGATATTTTAGCTACTGATAGGGCTAAAATATCACAGGAGAACATTTTAAGATATGTTTCAAAATTTTTATGTGTGGGATTTTTTTTTAACAATGAGCGTGTTACCTTACCCTTTAAATGAATCATCATCAACCCCCACTGGTGACGACGTCACTCGGTACTCACACTGCACTCTGAGCAGAACTCTCTTGCTGATGGAGGGAGGGACTCCGTTACTTGCAATGCACAGGTAGGCACCCATGTGGAGCCTGCTGACTTTGGTGACATACAGCACTTCTCCATCGATCACGTTTACTGAAATCATAAAAACATTTCGATTAAAATTTGACTTTTAACAATGGAAAATAATATTCTTTTCTTGCAGAAATTTAATTTATTGAGAATTCAATACAATATACATTATATAGTACGGTATTTCCATAAGTTTGTATATGATGTATTACATCTCCATGCAGCATAATATAACATAAAACAATTTTCACAGATATGCTTATAATTAAAAATACCCACAGTTATATATATTGCACATGAATTGATATGCTTGTTAGCGCATTGAATATCGTATTAAATTATTCTGTTCTTGTTAAAATATAAGTATTTTATGTTGTTCCAATAAAAACAGTAACAATTCACACGTGAGTGCAGCTATTAAAAAGTGTGCAAGGTGAATTAAATATTAGTTTAATATTTTTTCACGTAAATTCAGACATTCAAAATTATTTAAATCTTCATGGTTCTTTTAAATACAATTTTATTGAATAAAATAAATTTCGTTACACAATTATTTTATTTCCAAAGTTCATGACAAATATAACAATGAACTTAATTCACTTAAAATTTTATTCTGCTTTATTTTAAAATCAATTTAATACTTGAATAATATAAATTAATTAATTAATTTTTCTTTACTCGAACTTTTTTTATTGTACAAGACAACAAATTATATGTTCATGTCAATTAAACTTAGTAATAACATTCTTTATTTCTTTATAATTAATATTTTGAGTCACTTGAAATATAAAATAAAAGCGTATTTGTAAATTATTTTAGAAAATCGATTACAATAATGTGAAATATCGTATATCTTGTCGAAAATATTTATCAGAAGTATTTTTTACGAGCGTTTCTTACAATTTAGAACGAGGTTTGAGCCTTTGATAAGATTCTACTAACATTGGCTTTTTATACGTCTAAGCCACTTGAAAGTTGATGTTATATGGCTTTTATAAAAAGATATGACCCTTAAATTTTTGTAAGGTTTATTCACTTACTAGACTTGTATTAAAAAAAATAAGCAAACATTAAAAGCAAAAATATTGAAGATGATCATTCAAAACTCATTACAAAGATCACTTAAACATTAAATCGTTTATCTAGAAAATAAAGACACTAAGTAAAAAAAAGAAAAAAAGTTGTAAAACTTTGCTCATAAAAAAAAATGTGTCTACTTTGGCTTACTGTAATAGTATTATTGAAAGAAAAGTACTGTGTATAAAATAAATCAAACAAATTTTCAAAAATTATACAAAAATTTTAATTTAATTAAAATATCAATTATACAAAGCGTTAAGATCACATTTATTTTAGCCTCTTTTTTAAGGATTGACCTCAGTTGATTTAGTTCTCGGATTCGACCCCATTGAATTCAACAAGACTTGCAGAGAACTTAAGAACTCGCAATCAATAGGTGGAATGCAAATTGTGGAGTGGATATGGCTGATCAGTTTTGACAAAACTGAGATAGAAGTTTAACATTAGCCTCATGGACGGAAGCTGGAAATGGAGCCATTGTGAGGAAATCGCCCCTGGAATCTGCTCAAACCATAAACAATTAAGATTTAGAGCATTCTCGGATTTTTAAAATTTAATCCATTCGATTCCGTTTGACAGAAATTTCCTTTGACTCGCGTAGTAACTCAGGTCAATCTGTAAGTATTTAAACTTGTGTGAACTAAAAATTCTAAAATAGTAACTAAAATTAAGTCATCTTTATGCTTTGTGAATACCCAGTAATAAAAAAAATATTTTTAATAAACGATAAACGATGATAAACTACATCATACTTAAAATAAAATCATCTTTTAGTTAAAACAATTTACAAGAATTTAATATAAAACAGATACTGTATTTTGATAGCTCTGCTTTAAGTTTTTCTTTTTATAAATGTCACGGGACATTTTTTCCCTAGCTGTCTTCTTTTTTATAACATTGCATCTTGGAGGGATTGTTTTATCACATATATCTTTCAACCCTAAAAATTAAGATAAAAAATTTTTTACGTCAATATCCTTTTCTTCCTTTTTTTTAACATTTTTGGCAATAGCAATGTTTTCCAATTATTATTTTGGTTATAATATTACATGATAATCATTTCATATCACTTTACTACACAAAATATTTTAAATTGATACTTTGAAGTAATTTTCTAATTTAGTGCCTCTTTGTGGAGCTTTGTAAAAGAGGAGATAGAAATGTTTTCAGAATGTTAAAGTAACAGCGTCTAAACTTCTGTCTTGTCTAAAATACAATTATTATTAATTATTATTATTTGTTGCAAACGTATCTTACGTTTTGAATATATGAAAATAATTAGACGCAATTTACGAAGGAAGCTATCCAGGTTTCTCACTAACCACGTTTAGTGTCATTGAATTAGGCTTGTGCTACCCGTGATTAGTGAAAAACGTGTATAAATTTCTGAATAACTATTTAGTGAACCGCCTACTATATTTTATGTCTTATTTTATGGGATGAATAATTGTGTTATCCAATTTAATATTTTTAAATATATTTTAAATTATTTTTACTAGCTCAAAAGTTATTAAACATTAATATGGGCGGCGCGAATCACTAAGCAGTTAGCCAGGTTTCTAGCCACGTTTAACTTAACCTGCACGTTTACCTAGATGGTTTAACACGTAAAACAGGTATGATTAAACGTAGTTAAGCTAAACGTGGTTAGAAATCTGGCTAACTGCTTAGTGAATGGTTCCCGTAATTATAAAATTTACTTGTATTTTCAGAAATTTGAAGTACATCAGTTATGGAAAAAATGAATGGAATACTTTGCATGCAAGTATAGAAGTGAGCAACATCGCTTGGATTATGTGGCAACACTGTTGGAGTTCAGGTGAGACTCACAGTCACCTCCTCCGAGTCCACCTGGATTCTTTCCTTAGCCAAGAAGGATGAGATGAAAAGACGTGCGATCTGGACACAACCGGCAACACTGTAAGCTTTCCGGTTTCTTCTGATTAAAAAGTCCCCCTTCCGAATTTTGCTTTCCGGTTTCTTCTGATTAAAAAGTCAATTATGTCCCCCTCCCGATTTTCGCTTTCCGGTTTCTTCTGATTAAAAGCCCCCCTTACGTTTCGCTTTCCGGTTTCTTCTGATTAAAATCTTCTATCTAGGGGTCATATAAACTTGGCAACGTTTTCACGTTTTTTCACTCTCATTATACTGGGCTGTAAGTCAGATTAGTCCACCTGGACAAGATAGAGGCTTCAAGTGATTACGCTTCGCGATGCTCATTTGTGTCGCTAAGGTCCAATTTGCATTTGAAAATGAAGCAAAATGTTGTTTTAACTTTTCTCGATTATAAATGACGTAAAAAATCTAAATCTTGCATTATTAACTTCTTTTTTTTTTTTTTTTACCTTTGTTACTGAAAGGAATTTTCCATTTCCATAAAAAATAGGAAATCACATTTTTTTACATAGGGCTGTGGGAACACCGAGAAATCAGCTGACTTGAAGCCTCTTTAATAGATAGAGTTGTCATGTCAGTACGACAATTGTGAACAATTGGTAAATAATCTTTTTCTCTACCGAATGCCAATTTTTACAGTCCTATTAAATAAATAGCTATGCAATTTCAACATTAAATTTTTAAACATTAAAATCTAAAATTTAATAAAAAATGGCATGATTGAATTACAAAAAGTTACAGATATGAAAAAAATGTAATTATTAAAAATCAAGAACATTGTTTGTGTTACACTTTATTACACACGTGATATAAAAAAACGCGTTTCAATTTTTTCTTTACTTGGTAATATTTTTTGTTAACGAAAATTCTTTTGTTTTGACCATCCTCTCTTATCTTCGCTGACAGCAGTGAGAAAATGACGAGACGCGACAATAAAATCCTCTTGTGTCCAAGAGTAATGAAGCGCGAGCCACGCCCCCAGGACTTGTGCTACCATGATTCATAGCCGCACCAAGTCGGCTGTAAAGTCCGATTTTTTTATTTGACAATCGGAAACGATTTAGAGCCACAGTGGTTTTTAACTCTCTCTTTTTCTCTTTCTCTCTCTTTTTTTCTCTCTCCATCCTTCCTCTCTCTCTCTCTCTCTCTCTCTCTCTCTCTCTCTCTCTCTCTCTCTCTCTCTCTCTCTCTCTCTCTCTCTCTCTCTCTCTCTCTCTCTCTCTCTCTCTCTCTCTCTCCTCTCCCTCCCCCGTGGTTTACTTGGTGTATACGACACTCGTCGCCACTGATGATAAATGAACACTGGACCACTTCCATCCATATCGTAATGTTTCTCTCACTCACAACTCTCCGTTTTCAGTCATCTGTGTTCCCTTGCCTCCCTTCTAGTTTAGATCTCTGATTAACTGAATGCTTTTAACGTTTGAAAAACAACAAAAAACTTTGAAAACTTCATCTCAGCTACTAATGACTCTTCAGTCATAAAAATATCACTTGTCATGAATGTTATATATATAATATTGTTACCACAAATTATATCTGACTTTACTTTATCAAGATTAATGTATGTTTTATCAATACTGACAAGTTACTATTAAATTTCTTCAATAATAAAAAAAAGATGTAAAATAATAATTCATTTTATTCAAGCGTAGATAATTATGATTTATAAACCTTTTCTACTTTTTTTTAATATTGTAAGTAAAATTTAATTAACATGAATATTAAAAAAATATCAGTTTTATAAAATATAAATGATCGATGTAATATACAAGCGTTTCTTATATAGTATGTACTATATTGGCGTCGTAAAGTTAGTGCGAGCCTAGTGGTAACTGCTGGAACTACATGCGTCTGGCGAGGATTGCTGTATATGATTAACATTGTAAAATCATGTAAATGCTCTGTCAGCAGTCACAGCATAATTTTACAGACAACACCATAATTAGTTGTCAAATACTTTCGGACAAATAAAAAAAATATATATATTTCAAGTTCGTAAGTGATTTCTTTCCTAAAAATTTGATAATTTTTGTGATTCTCCCCATGCTATAGGTATTTCCGTATCCTAGATGCAAAGAGCAAAATTTTCAGACGTCAGCGCCATTTCTTGGTCCTCTATAATATAAATTTATGAACAATAGATTTCTAAAATGAAATGCAATTTATTTTCTTAGAATTTTCACGCTTAACCACTAAATAACTTTCTTGACACCTATATATATAAGTAAATTTCACGTGTGATGACTCTTAATATTGTGTGTTACGGCAAAATATTTCATACCCTATCTTTTTATTAAAAAATGACACCTATTGTTGCCTTCCTGTGTATTTTTAAATTTAAATAAAATATAGTCCTTAGACTCTAAAATGAAAAAATCAAAGCAGCTAAATTTTATACCATATTTTTATTCCAGCAATAAAATACTTAAATAATGTAAAACCGGAATTACATCATACAATTTTGGATAAAATTTTTCTTTGCAAGAAAATTTCATCTCCATACAAACAAATGCATGGAGTTCAAGTTTTCTTCAAAGAAATAATTGTATACAATAATTAGAAAAATTGTATCGTGTAATACCGGCCCTATCCGGAGGTTTAATGAATTATTTTTTATCTATAATAATCATAATATATAATAAAACATCGAAATTTGAATGCGCGCAAGTTTAACGCTAGCGAGAGAGAAAATAGTTATTTTGTTAACTTGTACGTAGTAGTTAAAAGAGCGCATTTTGGACTCGCTCAAAACTATTATAGTGGTGGGTGAAGCAGCCGCTGCTAACAGCTACGTCACGGGTCTTTGAGCCAATGAGACTCCTGTTAACTGTGACGTCATACCCTGCTATAGTGTGTGGCGCTTATTGTTGCAATAATGAAAATATATTTTTTTAATTTTTTCTTGATGGGTTATTGAAAAAATGCAAAGGTATAAGGTAGAATAAATATAGTGCACATGTATTAAGAACTGTATGAATGACTTCCGGCTAGGTCCTTTAAAAGCTTTTCATTCAGCGTTTACACACAGTTAAAAAAGAGTTTGTTTTTACTTTTTCCAATAGAGGCTTCAAGTCAGCTGATTTTTCGGTGATTCCACCCGCTAAAATACCAAACCTATGTAAAAAAAAACGCGAATTCGTTTTTTCATTATAAGAATAAGATTTTTCAGGGAAAATTCCTTTACGGAACTTTGGTCCAAACTGAAAAATAAAGTAGATAATTCAAGATTTAGATTTTTTACTTGATTTATAACCGAGAAAAGTTAAAAAAAAACACTTTGCTTCATTTTCAAGTGCAAGATGGACCTTAGCGACAAACAGTTGCGCAGCGAAAGCGCATCACTTGAAGCCTCTATTTAAAATATCAACGAAACTTTACTATTTTAGCTATTTCTAGCAACTCTGCTAAGATTTTAAAAATATGAATAAAAATGGTACGCTACATCCGTGAAAAATCATTTATTGATACGACTGTATTTCAGCCATCTGAAAATTAACGTTTGATATAATTTCTATTTAAAGGAATTTTCATTGGATGAATAGGCTACAAATTTTCAAAGGTTGAATTGGGTTTATTTTTTTTAACATATATTTTTTATTGTATCGTTCAAAAATATTCTATGGAAACATGAAAAGTTTATAAATATTATACCAGCTCTCTTTTTGGATGTGCTTTAATTCATTTTGACAGTAAAACGATATTCATATAGCACATTATACGTAATTATATATAAAACAAAATTATCGAAAAAAGATCAAAGACTTTTTAATAATTTCAAATTATAAAACTGTTTTGAATATTTTTTATTATACAGGTTGTCCAATGTTTTGCTTTTTAATATTTTGTGATAAAACAAGAAGAAAAGATGAATAATAATTAATAAAATGTATATAATATGGCACCCAATTAACTGTCGTTGTATACCCTACAGCAAAAGTAATTTGTTCTCTTTGCTGTATATAAACTTCATTATAAAATATAAATTACTCCATTATAAAGTGACATTTTTTTTTCGTGACTTTTCAACCTTAAACTATTAAAAATAAAATCCCCTTTAACTGAACACTGTTGTATGATACGTTTCTAAATTCACTCCCATTTATCTTTGGTTTGATGTCACGTGACCCTCCCATTAGTATTGTATTGGAGGGTAAGTTTCGTGACGTCAAACCAAAGATAAATGGGTACGACTTTATATAGTCAAAAGTGACTGCATGTTATTTATATTATACTTTAACTTTCCGAATCTTCATGAACCTATTCTATCCGATCTGCAAGCTTGGGATTTTCTAATTTCATGACCTAATATAGCAATCCCTCTAAGCATAAACCCCAGTTGTGACTGAGAGAACCATGTAAACCTCAGTTAGGATGGTCGGTAATTCATGGAGGATTTCATCAATCACCTCCAGGATGTAAAAGTGGGTGTCCTTTAGCTAACCTGCATAAGTTTAAAGAAATTTCATCTTTTATTCGTTATTAAGCTCTCTCCTCGTCCAATTCCCTTCTATTTTGCACCATTTTAGAGGAAAAAAGAGGA
Organism: Siphlonurus alternatus; assembly: GCA_949825025.1. Taxonomy (NCBI): domain Eukaryota; kingdom Metazoa; phylum Arthropoda; class Insecta; order Ephemeroptera; family Siphlonuridae; genus Siphlonurus; species Siphlonurus alternatus. The sequence goes on along the minus strand of OX463781.1, from coordinate 5,417,227 downwards.
GATTACATCTTTTTTTACTCCTATTCAGTGCGAATGAAATGTTTGAAGTTTTTTCCATTTCATTCTCACTTTGAGCGAGCAGAAAATAAGAAGAGTTTTAAAGACATAATTTTAAAACGGGAGCATTCATTAAGTCATGAGGATTGATTTAGGACCTGATTTTAGGCTCAATTTGTATAAGACTCCCTAAATCGGACCATAAGCCTTTGTGAAAACCTCATATAATATTAGGTTTAGATGTGTAATGGATGAATGGAGTATTGTCCTCAATTTTTTTATTGCAGAAATGGATAGAGCGTGCAAAGTTATGCTACCCTGATTTTTTTCAGATTTTTTAGAGCCCGGGAAGTATTTTTAAAAAAAAAATATTGAAACTCCTTTTTGTGACGTCAAGCGGCGGCAAGTCCTATCTTTTTCTTAAGGAGCGGCGTCTCGTGACGTCACAAAAATAACTTTCAATAATTTTTTAAAAATAGTTCCCGGGCTCTAAAAAATCTGAAAAAAATCAGGGTAGCATAACTTTGCACCCTCTATCCATTTCTGCAATAAAAAAAATTGAGGATAATACTCAATTGAAACTGTGATACTTTCAACTAACATAAGTTAACCTAATACCTGGAAATATTTTGTTTCTCATTGATTGCAAGGCACCTTATAACGACTTTGTGTTCAATTTTTAGAAGAATTCAATTAATTTTTAATCATGAAATCAGACTAAGTGTTTTTTGACTTCTCCTACAAATGTAGGAATAAATAAATAAATGTTTCACAAATAAAAATTCTCACCTTCGTTTCCATTGTAGTTGATATCTTCTCCGTCCTCGCGGCGCCACATGACGTAAGGTTCAGGGTAACCTATAGCTTTACAGGTCATTGACACGTTTGACCCTTCACGTACCACCATGTCCATACTTGTCTCGCGATCCACGATACTTGGAGGAACTGTAGCAATAACAATGGACAATTTTAATTAATGTTGCTGATGTTGTTCATGAATTTTTTATTACATATTTTGATTGAGGACCTCGAGTTATGTAGTGTCAATATTTTTTTCGAATCTTTTTGAACCTCGCATCTAATACCTTTAAAATCATGCTGCAAAAAGATGTGACGTCATAGTCATGCAAATATTTTATCACTCAAGGTTATGGAAAGACGTTGCATGACTATGACGTCACAGCGTCCTTTAAAGCGGGTCCAAAGATCCAAATCCGGATTCTCTTTTTAAAAAAAGGAATGTTTCTCAAGCGAATCTGGACCCGGAAAAAATATGAAAAATTCAAAATACTACAATTCAATACTCTTTTTGTGCATTTTCGCTTTCTTTCACCAATTTAATTTTACTTTAAAATCGGGTACGAATCCCCTATATTTAAAAATCCGGATCCCCTCTCTTTTTTAAGGGGGATCTCAAGCGCATCCGGGATCCGGATCTATAGTCCTTGTTAATATTAAGACCATACAAACTTACCAACGACTTGAATATATCCGACCCTTGACCTCATGGGGTCGGTGTTGATCTGACACATGTACCATCCTCGATCCTCTTCTTGTACGTTACTGATGTGGAGGTACCAAGATCGGTGGTCGTTGAAGGACAGGGAGATGCGAGGGTTCTGAGTGATGACGTTGTGATGAATTGACAGGATGGTCTGAGTATCTACCCGCACCCACGCCACCTGTGGAGGAAATGGGAAGTTATTGTCACTGTGCAAATTTCAGTCATTTCGATAAGAATTGTATAACTTAAAATAAGAATTGTATAACAGTCGTCGCCTCGGAAAATTTCCCACTTGCAGCCTTGTTGACGACCATCAACATTTCTTTATACATTCCAGGTTATGCCACCAATTAGAGCAACGTTGAAGAGTTTATTAGCCAATCAGATTCAAGCATTTCAGGACCCATCGTGCCGCAAAACTTTGAATGCGCTCATCTTGCAATGCTATTTTTCAAATTTCGCGGTGCAATGGTTTCAAAAAAATTGAGGTACGAAATTCACTCGTGTCTTAACCTTTTAAAAGAAACGTTGATCACAATGACCTGTGTTATTCTTACGGGGCACAATCAAAGCTTTAAAGGGAAATTTTCCAAGGCGATGACTGTACACCAGAATAAAATTAAACATTTATTCACATTTAACGTTTCTGCTTGTCCAATTTCCTCCTTTTTTGCACAATTTTCGAGAGAAGAAGAAAGAGAAAAAAACAAAATTACATCTTCTTTCCTTTTATTGAGGATAAAATGTTAAAAGTATTATTTCCATTTCATCCTCACTTTGAGCGAGGTAGAAATGAAATGTGTTTTTGAGGTAAAAGGACGTTATGAGATTAAATTTAAACATGTAAAGAATGAGATGAAGACGTATAGTTTTCATCTACGGCAATAATCATAAACCACATTTTCCCCTCCTTTTTTGTGGAGGTTTAACATTGAATTATCAGTGAAAATAAGGGCTGTCTCACACAGAATCACATGATTTCGCAGCGTATGATAAAAAAATTAAGAACCTATGAGATTAGATGTACGCGCGCACACAGCTTCGTATCGCATCGCATGCTATTGTACGTTTCTCATTTAGAACCGTTTCTAAATTTTTATTATCATACGACACCATATGATGCGATACGATGGCACTGTGCAACCCCCCTAATTGTTATTGAAATAGAATTAGGACCATTTAGTGACATTAGAAATTATATACATCAATTCCTTGTCGAAGTGGATGCAGCGTAGACATTGATATAATTACCCTTTTTTCAGACACTTATTTTTACCCCCACTATTTTTTCTTGCACTAATGTATATGTTTAATTTTCACACCACCAACACAAATATTTACTAACAAACTCATGCACACAATATGACACCCGAGTTGATAAACAGTGTGTTAACAGTAATTATATTAATAATTTACAATCCTCCCTCTAGGATTGAGTTCATCAAATAGAGAACTGTATGGGATACTGCAGCCAAAATATTATGTACACTCATCACTTTAGAAAATTTCCAATACCATATTTGTTAATCACCATGCCCCGTAAAAATAAAGCAAAGTATGGTATATTAATTAATTGTTTTTTATTGTTTTTTAATTAATACATTGCGTCAGTTTATCTATTATTATACATCTGGATATTGTGAAAAGAAAATACAACATGATTCTAATTCATAGATCAAATTTGAGAATATTACAAATCGTCGTCTCAGAATGCAAATCGCGTAACTACAAAAAAAATGATGGTAATGATCGTAAGTTTGCGTACACAGCGAGAGTAATAATAATAAAAAAAGAAAGAGTTCAGGTGTCTTGAAAGAAAATGAATTTGTTCCCATTGTTTGAATTATAAACAATTGAAAAATGCAATGTCATTAGAATATTAATTGTTTTTGTTTTTATTAGAGCAATATAAAATATATTGAATAATTTAGCAATATATATTAACGTGCGTGTGTATATATGTGGGTATATAATTAATTTTAATACTATTATATGTTTATTTAAGATTTGTCTGTTAATTTTTTTGTTATATACTGTAGATGTACTAAATTATGTATCCAAATTTATGGAAATAGTACTGTATACTGTATATTGTAAAGGATTCAGTAAACCAACAAACAAATTAATGTTGATGTTTTTGTTTGTTTTTTTCTTCAATTTAAATCTACTAAGTAAAACGACGCCCACTGAACGCCTATACAGAGTTTATATGTAGGCAACCAATAGAGCATATTTGTGTTGAGAATTGCATAACTTTAAGGGGCTTAAAATTTCCCATTTGCAGCTTTGTTAATCACCATGTCCTGTGTTATTCTTACGGGATATGGTGATTAACAAGACTGTAAATAGAAATTTTCCAAGGTTACGAGTGTACATTTTTTAATGAGATCTTAGTCATCAATGCGAAAGTTATACTGTATATTATGTCATAGCAATTGAAAAGTCGCTTCGTAAAAATACAACTTATCCTTTCTAAGCACTTAAACAAATTAAAATTAAATATTTTTTCAATTCCATTGCATAATTTTTAAACAACAATGAAACGCATTTGAATAAAATCTTGTAATTTTTTTTTGTGCTATTTTTCTTGATTAAAACATCGACAAAGAATTTATTTATATAATTGTAAACTTTCTATTAACAATAAAAACTTTTTCTTTAGTATATAAAAAAACCAATTACTGTTTTTTTACTAAGCGAACAATGACTTTTCAAATTGCTTTTTTTCTGGTTCTCATTTTAGTATTGCTATTCTTTAGAATTTAAACAGCAAACTCTCACAAGTTTGATACCTATAATGTTCATTTTAAAGTTTATTACATTTTCAAGTAGAATTTAGTTCGGATTAGAACTAGTGATGTATTTTCAATGTATATTTCAGTTAATAATGAAAATTTTCATATTGATAATGTCAAATCAGCAAATATGAGATAATAATTCATCAAAGATTTAATATTTGCATAGTAATGTAAACTTCGAGATACCACGTATTTTACCTCTACTCTTTATATTTGTGGGTAATGTCACGCAGCCTACATGGAAGTATAGTGAACTAGAATACGTTTTGTAGTCCCTAGTTGAAAAATTTCGTCTTCAAATCATATATCCTTTACATGAATTTTTAAGGCGGATTCAGATGGCGACAACGGCGATATTAAAGCTGTGAAATCCTATGTGGTGGCGAATTCGCCGAGAATCGCGTTAATTACGATGCTCTTTTTATTTTAATCGCTAAATATGGCGGCAAATGGATGCTACGGCAAGTGCGCATTATTCGCGTAGCGTCCATGATAAAAATCGCCATGTGAATCCACCTTTACACGTTTAAATCTAATCTTTTTACCTTTAAAACACATCTTATTTCCTCTTCACTTTAAGTGAGGATGAAATGAAGGCAATATGGTCAATAAGAGGAAAAAATACGTAATCTTGTCTTTTCCCCTTTTTTCTCTCTAGAATAGTGTAAAATAAGAGAAGAAAATAGGAAGAGAGCTTAATAGCAAATAAAAGATGAAATGTATTCGCTATATTATGCTCTCTCCTCGTGAATATTCCAATCAATATTATTTAATTTTTTATCATTCTTAATGGCGTGTAAAAGTTATAAAAGCCATAATACTTAAGTATTTAAAGAGCTTTACAATTATATAAAATTTATATTTGATTCTGTGGTATTATTTGAATACATTAACAATTATTATCAGACTAAAAAAAGTTGTTATTTTAATGACTTTTAATTAAACAATATATATTAATTTTTAAATAAATTATAATTATACAATTTTAGTTTAACAAGAATTTTTTTTTTATAATTAAAAATAATTATTTTTTTTATTTCATTATAATCACATAAAATATTAAGTGCTTTTGGTATTAAATAATAATATAAATATCCCTTTGAACTAGTTCTTATAATGTAATATAGAATATAAATTATAAATGTTAGAGTGTAATCCCTTATATGTGTATGTCCTTTACAATCTATACTATATATGTATGTGTAACTAAGGCATTAGCTTTATATATTATATATAAAGTCCAGTCTTATGGAGTAAAATTACATACTGAGTTTTCATGCTGGCCTAACTAGCTAGGACACGCTTATAGGGAGGCAATATGGACCAACGTCACCCTCTCTCTCTCTCTCTCTCTCTCTCTCTCTCTCTCTCTCTCTCTCTCTCTCTCTCTCTCTCTCTCTCTCTCTCTCTCTCTCTCTCTCTCTCTCTCTCTCTCTCTCTCTCTCTCTCTCTCTCTCTCTCACTCTCTCTCTCTCTCACTCTTTCCTTCTCTTGCTATAGTATAACACGGTAAAACGAGGGATAAGCCTTTGATCCAGCTCCGTTATTGGCCTTGCCGAATATTCCATTCTCGTCGCAAAGATAAAAGGCTTCCCTCCTCCTCTCCGTGGCTTCGTCACTAGCTAGCTGTCTCCAAGATCTTACTACACAACTTTGCGACGTACTAAATTATCCGTGGTGGTAGGGAGGGGGGGCATCTTTCTTCTTAAACCTTTTCTCTCGTCATCTTCTTCTTGTTTATCCTTCCCCTTTTTCTTTTACACACTTTTCCTTCATCAAGTATATTGCTTCTCGTTTATATATACATTGTAAGAATTGAGTATAATATATAATATAAAAACAAAACTTTAAGATTGTTAAATCTTAATGATATCTCTATTATCACTTAAATGTTATGTTATAAAAATAAAGTGGTTCTTTTATTTTTTTTGTTTATATGTGTAGTTAGAGATGTTATCTTAAGTACTTTAATCATTATAATGATAATATTTAACATTTAACTCATTTGTCAGTTTTGTTTTTTGGGTTTTATTTGCAAAAATATTGTATATAATATATATATATATATATATATATATATATATATATATATATATATATATATATATATAGTATATTACGTTTTAATACTCTGTATAAATATATATATTATATATATATGAACATCATGTGTATTAAATACTGATGATAAAATTCGCAAAAGGTAATATTCGTAATATATTTGAGACTTAATACGGTATTATATAATATACGATATTTCTAATTATTGACTGCAATGTTTCCTTACTATACTGTAGGAAATTTCAACTCCAATTTTTTGTATGAAGACGACATTTTCTTGTGAAGAAAGCAAAATTTTAGCATGTACTGGCTACATTTGCAGATTTTTGTCATTAAAAGATATAGAAACTCTAAAAGACTTAAAAATATCTTGTTATCAATTTGTGGTAAAATAATATTAGTTCCGAAGACTCACATTGATGGCGCTAGCGTTTTTTCCTTATCAAATTAATGTGTTAAAAGCAACGTCATTGCAGTTTTATGAATTAAACGATCTTACATCAAATTAATATAATATTTGTTTGAAATAACGGTTCTTGCACAAAATGTATTGAAATTTACTGCGGATGAACAACGAAAAAAATATATTTTGTCTACACTATACATCAGATAAAGTAGGATAAAACGATATAATACCAACATTGTTTTAAACAACTTAATCTCTTAGAGCTATTATTTCACATATCAGATCACATTGTCGTTATACAAAATCATGCTCACGAAAACTTAATCTCATGTTTGGTTTTATTCCTAGCATTGTTGGGATTTGTGCGTCATAAAATAGTTTATATTGCGTCAGAAAGGCTTTTAAATTTTTCTGGACCTAATGATTCGTAGTATATAAAGTACAAGTAAACAATATCCCTAGATATCAAATATCAAGATTCAATTTTAAAAATAATTGTCTATTGAAAAATATAAAATTGATATTTTGAATTGATGAAATATTTTGAAATGCGATGCGACAAGAATTAACACATTGTATTCACGGTTGCGGCAGCGAATATCACTTTAATTTACTTTTTTTTTTTTTACAATGAATGGATGTTACAGCAAGTGCGCATTTACTGCAATTTTAGAGTAAATTTACATGAGCAATTTCCAACCTGCGACGTGAATAATCATGTGAATTAATGTATCCTCCATTGGCGGCCATATTTAATGATTTAAAAGAAAAAGAGCATCGTAATTAACGTAATACCCAGTAAATTCTTTCGCGCAATCATCAAAACACACGTTAACATCAAAATCGCATCGCATCGTGTTGTCGCTCATGAAAATCCACTTTAAAGACTTTGAAATTCTATGCGGAGAGTGAATTCACGGGTTGCGACAGCGAATAACACTTTAATTACGATGCTCTTTTTTTTAATCACCAAATATGACCGCCAATGGACGGAATGCGCATTATTCGCGTGGCAGGCTGGAAATCGCTCATGTATATCTACCTTAATACGGGCCTGTAAATTTATGAATTATAGCCATTATTAATTATTAACATACGTACTTTCATGTTTCATTTTCTAGTATACTGATTACACTGTTCATGTTGTATATATTATCATGAAATCAGATGACACGATTGACGGGAAAATATAATTCGGAGCATAGAGAGATAATTTTCAGTCCGTGATTTTTATCCAATCGTTTTTCAGCTGATTTATACCAACATTTCAAACATTTCTATTTAACCTTTGGATCCACAAAATTTGTTTTGTTTTTCTATCAATAAAAAAAATCACAAACCCAATCCAATTACTAGTAGAGCGTTATTTTTTTATATACCAATAAGCAATATCATTTATTTTTCAATGTTCCTATATACCTGCAGAATTTTCTATACCTTTTTTCACCGAGACAACACGTCTACAGAACAAAAAAAGGACAAAAAAATACTCTGATTGAATAATTTAAAGCTTTTGATTTTTTCCCCCATTGGTCCATAGCTTTGAGTAGAAATGCACAAAGAAAGTGGTGACAATGCTGAAATATATTTATGGTAGAGTTAAAAATTTATTTTACTAAAAGGCAAGGTTGAAAGTATAAAAATTCACTCTCTCCCCTTTTTTTTCTTTTATAAAAACAGTTCCCTTTAACACCATGATTTCACACAAAGATTTATTAATACATTGAAGATTTTTGTTTTTCTTTAGTTGCTTGTAACTTTTTATATTTTATTTGGTAGTTGTAATATTTATTTTTATTTACATGTAAATAAATTGGAGATACATGAAAAACGGTCAAAATTTTTGCCCCGTTCTTAAAAATACGGTTGTGAAAACTCAAAATGATGTTTGTTAACTAAACGTGTGTTACAAAACTTCTATTTGCAGCCTTGTTTATCATTGGGGCTATAAAACATGGCATGGTGATTAACAATGCTGAAAATGGAAATTTTTTAAGGTGATGACTGTACATTTAAACCCAGCTTTCTGGCTTACATCATTATACCACACCCTAGTTAAAAAATTTCTTCTACAACTCATCCTTTGCACGTCTAAATCTAATCTTTTTACCTCTAAAACACATCTCATTTCCTCTTCGCTCAAAGTGAAGATGAAATGAAGACAATATTTCTAAATTTTTATGCTCAAGAAGAGGAAAAAAATACGTAATTTCGTCTTTTCCCCTCTTTTTTACATCTAAAATGGTGCAAAATAAGATTACAAAAGACGAGAGGAGAGCTTAATAGAGAAGAAAAGTTGAAATTTTTTTCAACTCGGGACAAGGTTAAGCAAATTATTTGGTTTCAAAAAAGACAAGTGGGTTGCATTGAAAGAATCTCTGAAAGCGATAGGACACAACTATTTCTAATCTGAAACTCGGTACGAATTAACTTGAAAAAAAAGTGGAAATATCTGTTATTATATTAATATATCGTCCCTCGTCCGGAATAATGAGCTATTTGCTATTTCAGATGAGAGCAAAAATGAGATGTATTTTATGTAGAGTTTAACAGCTTATTAATATTGCGTACACCTTGAAATAGCATGCACAGATAACTCATTATTACAATGACATCGTGGTAAGCAGATAGCTCATTATTGCAGACGAGGGACGATATATAGCTTTTTTTAGGTTTGCGTGAAAATAATTTAACGTTAACATAATATTTTTGTTTCTAGATAATTTGATTTACATGCAAGAACAGAGAACAGTAGATAACTTAAGGTCTGTGACTTAATCTTTGTTAATTACATTTTTAAATTTCCTGAAAGTTTTCCATGAGCTCCCATGGGAGACGATAGATTATATTTTTTTTAGAAAAATGAAAAAAAAAAACGTTTAAAAACTTACAAGTATGTTTCTGGTTGGACATTTACAAAAAATATATATTGTTTACGCAATGCAGCAAAGGGAGTTTTCAAGTGTGGCCAATAAGGCGGATAAAGTTTCAAGTTGTGAAATAAGAAGTTATGTTCATAAAGGAAATTGTCTCGATCGTTGTTGTTCTAACTTGTCAAATAAAAACAAAACTTTCTTTAGTTTTCTTAGTACCCGTTCTTCGCCGGTATTAACTATCGCAGTATATCATTACTATTCATAATCCATGCTGTATCTATTGAAATAAAGTTATGATAAAATGAATAGTATATTTATTATTTATGATAATGTTACCATAAATATATAACCCAAGTTCAAATTAATTTAATCTTTTATTCGCTATTAAGCTCTCTCCTCGTATAATTCCCTCCTATTTTGCACCATTTTAGAGGAAATAATACGAGAATACATCTTCTTTCCTCTTATTGAGGATAAAATGTTAGAAAAAAAATTCAATTTCATCCTCACTTTAAGCGAAGAGGAAATAAGATGAGTTTTTGTGATAAAAAGACGTAATAAGATTAAGTTTATAGAATGGACAATTTAATTTGCATGACATTTTTTTATTGCAGAAATGGATAGAGGGTGCAAAGTTATGCTACTCTGAATTTTTTCAGATTTTTTAGAGACCGGGAACTATTTTTAAAAAAATATTGCATGTCGATTTTATGACGTCACGAGGAGTCTGTCCTTAAGAAAAGGATAGGCGCTAAACGCCCGTGACGTCATAAAACTCAATTTCAATAATTTTTTTAAAAATAGTTCTCGCTCTCAAAAAAATCTGAAAAAATTCAGAGTAGCATAATTTGGTACCCTATATCCATTTCTGCAATAAAAAAATGTCATGCAAATTGTCCATTGTGAAGGATGAGTTGAAGACGTAATTTTTCAACTAGGGAATGCTTTATTTATACCTTCAGTTATTGATGCAAAATTGTACTTGGAATCCATGTTGTACTTGTGCAACCAGTGATTAAATGAATGGAATTGAATTGGACGCAAAAAAAAATTTGAATTTAAATAAATTATACATTATTGTACTGAAAATTATATCAATTTTTATTGTAATTTTGAGCACATGCATTATATATAATATGTGTGTAAAGAATAAAAAATTTGTAAAAAAAAAAACAACAAAAAAAAAACAACAATACAAACATACGAAGCCCCGTAAGAGTAACATAGAGCATTGTAAATAACAAGGTTATAAGAAGGAAATTTTCCAAGGCGATGAGTGTACATTGTAGGATAACAACAGAGTAATAAATATTATAATTTATAAATTTAAGTAAAAATAAATAATTGCCTAGTTTCATAACCAGCAATTAATTTGTAGTTTCAACTAGGATCATAATCCCATATTTTTACCAGGAAATTGACTCTTACTGAAAATGCAAATTTCCGGTTTTCCGGTTTTGAAACTAGGCAATGTAAAAATGAATGCTTACACAACAGATGATATTTGAACTCTCTCTCTCTCTCTCTCTCTCTCTCTCTCTCTCTCTCTCTCTCTCTCTCTCTCTCTCTCTCTCTCTCTCTCTCTTAGTTTTGGGCATTCTGGCATTATAACAATAAATATATAATATATTATAATATAGTATTACTTGCCGTCCTATTTCTATTTTTGAATTATAATAGAGTAAATTTAAAGATTTCCTTCAACAACTTCTGACGAGGGCACCAACCCTACTTTATCAAATATCAAATTTTTGTATTCAATTTTTATCTCTCCCTTTTTTTCCCTCACATTTTTGAGGAAAATAACAAGATTACGTCTTCATTTCTCGTATTGAGCATAAAATGTTAGAAATATTACTCTTTTTCCATTCTCACTTTGAGCGAGAAAGAAAAAAACATGCTTTTTTGTGCACAAAAGTTGTAATAATATTAAGTTTATAAGTGATGAAGATGAGAATGTTCGCTGCACCTTAAGAGGAACATTTTGACTCCAGCTCACCTTGTATCCTCGCAGGTTCTCTACGACGCACGCCAGCAGGGCGTCTCTACCAACGGTCACTGTCACGTTGGGGATGCCCTCGGCGAATCGCGGCATGATGGCCTCTGAAACACGTCAACACACGTCAACATACGTCAAAACATGTCACGAAACGTCAACACGTTGACACGTCATAACAGGTGAAAAGCACGTCAAGACACGTCAATATGTGAACAACAAGTCACAACAGGTCAAAAAACGTCACGAAATATCAACATATGTCAATACACGTAAAAAACAGGTGCCTATCGATGACAAAGGAGAAATGATAATCTATGAAAGTCTACTTAAATTAAATTATAACTAACTGTAAGAAGTAAGTTCAAGATACTTATCAAGTTAAAGCTTCAAAAAATTTAAATCATTAAAACGAATGTAAATATAAATTAATTCTTATTTTTGCATCATGCGCATGCTTTACTATATTTTTAAAGTTACTTCCATGTAAAATCCTCGCCTCTAAAAAGTTCCCTTCTACAGCCTTGTTAATCACCATGCCCTGTGCACGGTGATTAAAAAGCTCCAGAAGGGAACTTTTTAGAGGCGACGAGTGTACATGCAATATTATTTCTAACAAATTTGCAACCTATTTCACAAGAGGTTAATTCTTAGGTTTTTATCAAAATTCGATCGATCGTATTGTTTAAATAGAGTTAGTTGCAAAAGCAGATAATTTATTGACGAACAGAATTGTGAATTAATAATAATTCAGCAGGTCAAGGTGATTAAGTTTCAGTTAGTAATAAAAATACACATAATAAAATTATAAATAACTTGAGAAGTAATGAAATTCGACATGCAATTTAACGTGTGCGTGACTAATAAAAGATAACAAAGGGGTGATTATATTGTATAACATCGTTTATCATGCTCATATTATTACATGTTTATAATATAACACATAATAAAAATGGATGGTGTTACGTTTTGATTTAGATCATCATAAAAAATTGAAAATTTAGTTAAATAAGGTCTGTCTCACACATCAGAATCGCATGATTTCGCAGTGTATGATAACAAAATAAGAACCTATGCGATCAGGTGTAAGCGCACACAGCTTCGTTTCTCCCGATTTTTTTTTTTTTTCTCATTAAAAACCAGTTCTAAATTTTTATCACACGAAGTCATACGATACGATACGAAGGCAATGTGCGACCGTGTGCGACCCCCTAAGTTTAAATGTATACAATATCAAAAATATATATTTCAATCAATTAATGTCTTTTTAATTTTTGTTGTTCCCTACTCTTTCTTGAACTTGCTCAAAAATTTAAATCTTCCCCTTTACTGCCTATTTGATAATTACCACCTGCATGCGTATACATTTATTGCATATTTGGATAGAAGACCTCAAATTATATATTATTATTATTATTATTTTTTTTTTTAGATTTTCTGGAACCCTCCATTAATAGTTTGCTGCAAAACGCTGTAATATCATAGATTGCATGACGCCTTTCTACATGCTTGCGTGCTATAGACATAATTATGCAACAACAATCATTGAGATGGGTCATTATTATAACATAATAATATGCAGCATAATTCACAGCATAATATGTAATATGTATTAATTACAATAATATTATGTTTATTTGTTGTTCTTATAATATAATGCATTCTTTCTATAAAATTGCCAAAATTTACAAAAAAAAAAAAAAAAACACGTTTATTTATAAAAAAAAAAATACATTCTTTAACAATCGTGTCAAAAATCTTGTTAAAAACTATCGATATTTGAAGTACATTGTAACATTATAAAATAAAAAGGACTATCATTATGGATGTCGACAAGTGGTTTTGAGACGTTTGCACATGTCGTTTCCCGGCAGCAGCATGTTGGAACATGTTCACCCCCTGTTATAGCCCTGAAGCTCTGTGCACTATTGAGCCAGCCTGAAAGAGAGAAAAAAAAAAAAGACTAACGTCGTGCGCTCGTATTGTTACCATCCCCTACCAAAAAACTCCCTTTCCTGAGATTTCCCAACAACAATTTGTATAAAAAATATGAAGCAGAAAACATCTTGTCTGTCAATAAAAAAAATAGAATTGTTATGTCATGACCTTATGATGTTTTTTTATAAAAAAATACAATTTTATAAAAAAAATTGTATTGAAAACAATTCAATTTTTAAATGTAAATATTGTAATATTTTTTTTCTATTGTATGTGACAGGAATATAGTAAATATAAAAAATGTTTTTTATATTTTAATTTCTTTTATTTTAATAAAAAAAATGAGAATATGTTTCTATATATAAAAACAATTTTATTTTCATGCCATATAATCCTCCACTATGTTGTTTGAAAAAATATTATAGTGGCAGTGTGTATTTTATTTTTAATGATAATCTAAGTTGATTAAGATTTAAGAATTGGCCCCGTAGAATTCAACAAGATTTGTAGGGGATTTTTAAACTCGCCATCAATAGATGACATGAATGATATATTTTGAAGCGGATTTGTCAGACCAATGTTTTAAAAATTGAGGTAGAAGTTTAACATGGAGCATTGAAAACCGGAAACGAAGCTTGTGAGAAAACTCTCTAATTGATTTTACTGAAACCATAAGAATTTAATTTTTAAAAGACTCTTGATTTTTTATTTACTTGCACGTATTTCATTCAATTTCGTTTGACAGAAATATCTATATATACTGACTCCAAAAAAAAACTTAAGATCACTCGTTAAAAGTATAAGTCTCCTTTTTTCGATAAGTACCAATGCAGATGTTTATAGATTATTATCACTTTAAGTGTGATATAAAAAAAGAAGATATCAATGGTATAAAAAGTGAGTAGTAAAACTGTCCCTTGCGTTTAAATCGTTATAGAAAAATATATATATATATAAAACCACTTTTGGTAGAAGATACATGTCAGTGTATTCAAGTTAATTTATAGTGAATTTTGTAGGAATATAAAGAAATAGGGAGAAAAGGCAATGAAAAGCAATAAGAAAATTGCTTTTGTCACATGCACATGGTGGTATAGCTTCACACTTCTCAATGATACTCTGATAAAAAAAGTAACAAAATTTATTGTTTTCGTTACACTCGTGCTCCCAATTTTACTCTATGTGTTCTGTCTGTATCCTATGCGTCCTTAGTAAACTTCTCCTTTATAAAGGTTAAAATGAGGGAGGGAAAGAGAGAGAGAGAGAGAGAGAGAGAGAGAGAGAGAGAGAGAGAGAGAGTGAAACAGATGTAGAGGACTCTAGGGAGCCAATGTCAAGCCAACAGATAGATTTATGCTTTGTCTTATTCGCAAGACTCTTAAAATCGGCTTCTAGCGGGGTTGTTAGGCGCAAAGATACGATGCCTTTAAGCCAAAATATATTGCTCATGGATAAAGTAAAGAGAGAGAGAGAGAGGGGGAACAAAAAATCTTACATAACTTAATATAGGCATTTTTATAACAACCTTTAATTTAAAAATCATTATTAAATATTATTATGTTATGATTAAATTTGGATCAACTTTGTATGTATATATATTTTTATATAAATTTACAAGAGTTTAAATATCACGTCAAGCGTCTGGCCTCATCTTTTATCTTCATATTTTACGCCATTTTCGAGAAAAAAAAAGAGGAAAAATATGAGATTAGTACGTCATACGTCATCTTCTTGCCGATTATTAAGTATAATTTCCATTTTATTTTCACTTTAAGCGTAAGATAACGCCACCAATGTTAAAAAAAAATCTCTCACACAAAACTTATGAAATTTTTTTTAAAATATTCTCCTCTACACCCCCTATCAGTAGCTAAAATATCAATTATGCAAATACAATCTAGTTTTTGAGTTATGAATTTTTGAAGTTGACTACTTTAAAGTGGAGAAATGGAAATTTTATGTTAAATTAGTCAACTTTAAAAATTCATAACTCAAAAACTAGATCATATTTGTATACCTGATATTTTAGCTGCTGATAGGGGGTGTAGAGGAGAACATTTTAAATTTTTTTCATAATTTTCATGTGATTTTTTTTTATTTCTTTTTTAAACTTTGGTGGCGTTACCTTACCCTTAAGAGAGGAATAAGATTTGTTTTTGAAGGAAAAATAAGTAAAATTAGACGTGTTAAAGATGAGTTAAAAACAAAAATGTTTAACTTTTAGGGTAAATTTTAAAACTTTCAATAGTTTTACATGTTAGTAATAAAGCAACTAGAATTTAGTTAAAAAAACTTTATTCTTTTTTAACTGAAAGGTTATGCTAGAATATTTAATGTCTACTAAATTCAAACAACAAAGAAGGCTTGTTAAGAGAAACTAAAACATCGTAACTTTATTTTAGTTAGTTTTTTTATTTATGAATGTGCAGTGAAAAAAGTTGTAATAATCACAGCCATTTTACTCGAATTCGTGGTTTATAAATTGTACTTTTTGTTAATTGTAATTGCACTTGACCGGGTCTAGTAAGATCACCGAAGTCAAGGAACGCCAAGCGTTGTTAGTAGTTGGATAGGTGACCATATTCAACAAAAACTACGTTTCCCACCCAGGGGTAAATTGTTGCGCTTTTCGACTAATTGTAAGGTGTTCCCTTCGCTTTTAACCATAAGTTTTACAAAATCATCTTCTTTCTTCAATCCTGTAAGGTATGCAACTTTTTCAGCTTTTGTGCTTAGCAAATAACATAAGAAGGCAGGCTGAATTGTAATTTCCAAATTATTGTGTCTTTCAATACAGTAAATTCTTTCTAACAATTCTATTACATGTATTTTTATATCTGATTTGAAACTTCCTAACTATTAATTGTTTTGTGTTTTTTGTACGCTATTTAACCCATTAAACTAAAACTATTTTCAATGGCAAGTAATTGGTTTTTGCACTCACAAAAACGAAGTAATATTTTTTGCACTAGGTCTGTTCGTAAATGCGCAATCGATTAAAAAACAGGCGTACTTTCTTTAGAAATATATTGAAGAAGAATTCTCTGATTCTAATCTGATTGTGTATTTAAGAACACACCAAAAAATATTTAGAAAGAAGGAGTACGTAAAATTCTGAGGGAGCTTGAATTAAGTGGTGTTATTTGAAGACCCCCAGCTGTTTTAAAGCATTAAGTTAAGTATTAGGGAGAGATTTTTTAAATATAGTGTATGAAATAAATTATTGTTTTAAAATAAAACATTGTTTAATTTTTTTTAGAAACCTCTTTTATATGAAAATATTTGTTTTTCGATGCATCCATATATATTATAATTATTTCTTTTGTTTTTCTTCATACTGCCTCTAAAGTCTTATTTGTAACGTTTGCATTGCACTACAAAAGTTCACAAAGAATCAAGTTTTTATAGATTTGAAATTTAAAATCAACACTTCCCGAGTTGAAATAAATTTAATCTTTTATTCGTTATAAAGCTCTTCTCATCTATTGTTCTCCCATTTTGCAACATTTTAGAGGAGATAAGACGAGATTACGTCTTTTTTTCTCTTCTTGAGCATAAAATGTTAGAAAGTTATTGTCTTTCTTTCATCCTTATCTTGAGTGAAGAGAAAATAAGATCATGTTTTAGAGGTACAAATATCAGGTTATAGATGAGTTGAAGACGAAATTTTTCAACTAAGGTTCGTTCAATTTTAAATTAGATTTTTACATGTTTCAACACGTTTAATGTATTATAATTCAACACTGTGAGTACATACAGCGGTGACGTCACGGAGATGCCATTATTGACTTTCAGGTAAGCAAACATCTTGAAGTATGAAGTTTTGATTGTTGAGTCAACATCACAAGTTACCTATGCAAATTACCTTAAGTTAAAGTTATAGTTGCAATCAGTGCAGTTAGCCTCTCTAGAGATACCAACACGGAGCTTGAATATTCTGCTGTGTGTGAAAATTAAGTTTGTGGGGAAAAAATTAAGTTAAAATAATAAAATGAGAAATAGTTGTATTAAACAAAGAAAAATTCTTATTAAAATGAATCTCAGTAGATTGAGATCTCGCAATCGTTGCGCCTGAATGCAACAAGACTTGCAGGAGACTTAGAACTTACCATCAATAGGTAGCATACAAATTTTGAAGCGAATCTGTCTTATCAGTTTTGTGAAAACTAAGGTAGAAGTTTACCATTGTCCTTATGGACGGAAACTGGAAATGGAGCTGTTGTAAGAAAACTGCAAGACTGAATTAGTTCAAACCATAAGTCAAATTTGAGAACATTCTTGATTGTTTTAAATTTATTTTATTCGATTCCTTTGGAGGAAAATATTCTTTGACTCCAGTAGTAACTGAGTTAATTATTGTTAAAATAATGTTGAATTTAAATAAAAGTACACACACATATATATATATATATATATATATATATATATATATATATATATATATATATATATATATATATATATATATATATATATCAACATATTTAAAATCATATACAGTCAACAATGTATATAAAATCTTTAGTTACATTATTTGCCATGTAATTAATTGAACAAAAACAGTTTTTTAATACAAGTTTGCACCTTTTTATGTTAAAAAACTATATTACAATATTACAACATAAAAAAATGTTTTAACACAGCAAACATCAATTCATGTAAAATTTTACAATGTAACAATGTACTGCAATTTCACGGTGCACTGGAGTGCGCAGTGTATGCATCTGCATTCTGTATGTGCAGATACTACTGCAGTCAGTAATGTCGCCGCATTGAGCATTGAGCAGAGAGAGAGAGAGAGAGAGAGAGAGAGAGAGAGAGAGAGAGAGAGAGAGAGAGAGAGAGAGAGAGAGAGAGAGAGAGAGAGAAGAGTGAGCGAAAGGGAGAAGGGAGAGAGAGAAGAGAAAGAGAGAAGAGAGAGAAACGAGTGAAGGAGTTAGGGAGGAGAGAAGAAAGGAGAGAGGGTGAGAGAGAGAGGGAGGGAGGGAGAGAGAGAGAAACTGCATGGCGTCTTCATGTCACGTTTCATCGAAGATGTGTTATCAGTCTGTCTTGGTTCTCCTTCTGGACTGAAGCCAACAAGCAGCAAGCCATTTTGTAGTTGAAGATTTATTCGCGGACACTTATCACTAGCCCCTCGTCATTTCTCCACCCATTTACTAAAAACGTAAAATTTTGCTGCTGCCTTTAACAGATTCTCACCGAGGTTTTAACTTTTCCTTTCCTTAAGAAGAAACTTCATTATAAATTTTGTTCTACTTATACTTTCACTAACTCTGCAAGCGAAGCGAAGTGAGAGAGGTTTTCATATAAATATACACCAATCGATTGTTTTAAGAAAGGAAAAGAGATTTTGTTAAGTTGAGTGCAGAAAATTTTACAAACCTCAGCAAATGAATCGACTAATTAATTCTTGTTTGTATTCTTAATGAGTCTTAATGAGGAAGAAAGGTTTCTTGTAATTATTATTAACAAAAGTTGTCATATTTAAACTTTATACAAGTAATAATTACATCTTAAATAACATTGAATTTTACATTTAAATATAATATTACTATATCAGATTTTTGTTCTCTATAATAACAATTTTGCAGTATCTTTTTTCTTTAATCATATTGTATTTTACTTTATCACGGATTGACCTCAGTTGATTGAGATCTCGGAATCGGCTTCCTTGAATGCAAAAAGACTTGCAGGGAACTTTGAACTCCTCATGAATAGGTAGAATACAAATTTTGAAGTTTGTGAAAACTGAGGTATAAGTTTAACATTGGTCTTATGGACGGAAAATGGAAATGGAGCTCTTTTGAGAAAACTGCCCCCTTGAATTTGCTCAAACCACAAGCGATTAAGTTTTAGAACATTCTTGATTTTTGAAATATTATTTCACTCGATTTCGTCGTACAAAAATGTTCGTTGACTCCGAAGTAACCGAGATTAAACTTTAATTATTTATTTAATTGATAAAAACTAAATTAAAAATTCATTTAACTTTAACATTATAATGTAATAAGTTCACTCTCACAAAATTGCATGTCACTGTCCATCATATTAATTTAGATTATGTTCGCAGTAGGGCTGTAAATAACCGAGAAAAATGTGTAACCGGTGACCGTCAACTTTTAACCGGTTTTTAATCAAACCGAAGTTCGATTAAAAACCGCCAAGAATTCTGAAAATGTTCGATCGATTAAAAAAAACGTCTAATCGATATCCGTTAATTTTATTCGATCGGTTAATTAATTGAATTTATTTGATCGGTTAATTTAACCGAAACGGTTAACTCTGCGCCATCGGCTATTTTTTGGCAATTATCACGTTCAATTAACATATATTTAATACAAATACCATTACTATTGCATACACATAACTGAATATAGAATATTCTTTTTCCTTTTATCAACATCATACATTAATTAAAAACATTAAAATCAAAATAACAGCTAATGGTTATTATTAATAAAAAGTATATAGTATAAAATTAAAAAGTATAGCATAAATATCTTTAATCAATTATTGTTGTTAATATTGATATTGTTTATTTAATATGCATTATTGAATATGGTTACTTTTCACAGTGTCACAATTGCATTCTATTTTTGTGTGGGAGGGGGGGGAAGGGGTGGTGGAGGGAAGGATGAATTGAGAAATTTAATTCTTTTCTGAACTGTTCTCTATATTATATATCATATTATAATATATTTTTTTTGAGAATGACACTCGAATTCCTTTTTTTCTTTGTTATAATTCATAAAATACGTTTTTTAGTTGATTACCTAAAAAACGGAAGTTGAAGTTGAACAATAGTTCAACTTATTTGTCAAAAATATAAGTAAATGATATCATGTATATATAATAAATTGGTTTGTTTGAGAGGATGGTCAAATACCTTATATATCCTGAATGGAATTCACGTATCAATTAATTTTTTTGCACTTTTAAAAATTCATAAAAAGAATTAACCGCGGTTACAAGTGCTTAAAATTATGACACGGCTGTAGAAACGGTTAAAATTGACTATCGGTTAATTTTAATTGTAATCAAAGTTCGGTTAAATGGTTAAATTAACCGTAACCTCGAGTAACAATAATTTATGAACACGAATAACCGTGGGGTTTTAACCGGACGGTTAATCAACCGGTTAAAATTTACAGCCCTAGTTCGCAGATGATCGGAAGTATTCGGCTCGTATCGGACCAGTTTGATCCTTCATTGCAAATTATCAACGACCAAATACGAAGAAATCCTAATGACATGTGACGCGTAGTATAGCAAAATATCATAGGAGAGGGAGAGAGGCTTATGTAAACACACAATACCAACAGTTGAACTGCACATATAGACTTGCTTGCTTAGTATGTTTGTTGGTCGGTCGTGGTATTCTAAAAGAGGTGCTCCTCAAACATACAACTATGTCTATAACTGAGCTAACAATATCATCACATTTTCATTTACTGTAATCAATAATCTCTCTCTCCGTCCCTCTGTCCCTCTGTCCTACAGAGGTAGTAGTTATTCTTCTATACTTTCATATCATTCAAACATCACTAAAAGTGAGTGAAAAATACTCTTCATTTCATTTCAAAAAAGAAATATTTTTTGTTCTCTTTTTTCATCTACAATTCTTTCCTTATTATTTTAGATCTGTGCTTTTTTTTTTTTTTTTTTTTTTTAACCATCAAAATACTTTATGGTTACGCACCTTATATATAAGTGAAAAAGCAGAAGCTTTACGCCGTCTAAAATTCTGGTGGTTTTGCCTGAGGCTAGTTTGAGTGTTTACTGATGCTGAGGCTACCACTTCGCTCAATTAACTGGATGGAACAAGCTACCTCTACTACTTTCTATATATACCAAAGTAAGCAAGAAGTCTTCTTTGAAATAACACTTGTGTGTGGTAGTGGCATTTTCATTTGATCTCCAGTCTTTTCAAACATCACGTCATATCAATCATTTGTATAAAACAAACTAACTTTTACGTTTTATTTATTTATAAGGAAGTCGTTTTCAATGATGCATTTCTATAATGTAGTAAATATTAATTAAGAGTATTTGTAAATGTAACGTTTATAAAATCATTTAACCGTTTTTTAAAATTAATGTTATAATTATTTATTGGGGGCATTAAGAAATAAGCACTGTAGCCTTTAGACTTGATTTTTATCCCTCTAGCATCGTGCTAAACTAGAGGCTAAAACGTTACTAAGAATTTGGAATAAATCGGTGCTAATCAATGCTAGACAGATACATTAGCATTGATTTAGCGACCACTTTCTTTGTACCATGTTTAGCCTCTGGTTTAGCACCATGTTAAGTTATAACGGGATAAAAATCCGAAGCTATAATGTGCTTTGTGAATGACATAATTATAAACTTAAGTTGTTTTATACGTCAGTATGATAACATGATTTTTCTCAAAGAAAATATTTTTTCAACAAGCTCTGTAAGGCATTTTTTGAAAAAAAAAAAAAAAAAAAAATAGCGATGGTGTTCCGTCAAAAACGACTATCTCATTTTATTGCGTCCTCTCAAAAACGACTAACTCGTTTTATCGTGAGCCGAGACGGCCCGAGACGGTCGTTTTTGCACTATAGGTTTCCAGGTATACATTTTTTTATATACCTGGAAACCCATAGTGCAAAACTGACCATCTCGGCTCGCGATAAAACGAGTTAGTCGTTTTTGAGAGGACGCGATAAAATGAGATAGTCGTTTTTAACGGAACACTATCGATAGAAAAGTTGACTATATTATCATGTATAATTATTTACGAACACGAAAATGTAGCTTATGTATTTTTTTGAAACTAGCTGATGATATGGAAACTATATAAATGTAATAATTGCAATTTATAATTTATAATTAATTTTTGTCTACATTTTCTCCCTTACACGCTGCTGATGCAACCCAACTATTGCGCAGTAGGCTCCTGTAAAGTATGCAATATGCGTTGCAGTGACTTCACGTGGGATTGGGATTAGCCTATTTAACCATGAGCATAACAATATAAGTCCCTTTAAAGTTAAGAAAATAGAGAGCATACAATATACCATAGCGGACTTTTATTTAAAACCCAAGAATACTGGAAAATAAGAGACTAAAAGATATAATTTTTATTGTAAATGAGTATAATATTTTGTCTAAAAAAAATTTAATAAGACAAGATATTGTGACAATATTAAATGATATATTTTTCATATAAATGTGTTGAAATTATTATTGTAGACAGTTGATGTCATCAGGTGTTATAAAATGGGGAAAAGGTTTAGGAAAAAGAAGGCTTCTTAGTGTGTATGAGGGAGGGAGAGAGAGAGAGAGAGAGAGAGAGAGAGAGAGAGAGAGAGAGAGAGAGAGAGAGAGAGAGAGAGAGAGATGAGAGAGAGAGAGAGAGAGAG
>OX463781.1:5308605-5394056 GCA_949825025.1 Siphlonurus alternatus | reverse complement strand
GAGAGAGAGAGAGAGAGAGAGAAGAGAGAGAGAGAGGAGAGAGAGAGAGAGAGAGAGAGAGAGAGAGAGAGAGAGAGAGAGAGAGAGAGAGAGAGAGAGAGAGAGAGAGAGTTAAGGTACTTTTCCTTGGAGCGATGTCGGGGCTTGCAATGATGAAATCGAATGGCAGCCATATTGGCGAGGAAAAAACGTTACACAATTAAATCACTGAGGGAAAGAGATTTTTCCTCGCTAATATGGCTGCAATACGATTTTACTGCAAGTGCGCTTTTCTCGCCCCGCTAAGTCTCGCGCGACTCCATGGAAACGCGTCTTAAGAGAGAGGGTGAGAGAAGAGCGAGAGAGAAGAGAAAAACGTCTTTCTTTATTTCTTCGCAAGGCAATAATGTCGTAGTCACGATGTTATTTCAACCCTCAGCCCTCGGCTCCCGTTGACACCCGATTCATCGAGAGAAGGAAGGGGTTGTCACGCCCGCCACCAACAACCAACACCACAGCGGCTCCAAATCTCGCCGCTTACAAGATAAATCACGTGAAAGATGTGATCCTTACGAGATTAACTCTGGAATCCTGACGCAATTTATTTTGTTAGGCGTGAAGAATGGGAAAAAGAAAAAGTAAAGAGTTTCATATGTCGCTAAAGATTTTGTTATACAAAAAAAAAAATACAACTTTAAACTTTTATTAAGATTAAATTTTTATTTAATTAATTTTAGTAATATTTTTCTTATTATTTATATTTGTAGTAAAATGTACTATAAAATATGTACATTTCTATTTTCGTTCAAAAAATGAAATGAAATGTTATTCGCTCTTCGCATCTTATAATTTATGCATTTTCTTTTTTGATTAATTATGTATTATGTTTAGTATAATTACGTAATTAAGAAACCACTTAATATATTATACTAAATTATATTGCATTAAGATAATAATTAATATTTGTTTTTACTTGTTATTAAAAATATCTGTAATGTAAAAAAGTATGAATTTTAATGTATAATATGATCAAAGAAAAGCAAGTTTGGTTTGACAAAACTACATTACTTGTAAAGCTAAGAGGAAAGCAACAAAGGAAACAGCGAGTAATTTAAATGATTATTCTTGAAGTGACGATGTATTTGAGTGTTTATATAGTGTGGTATTTAGAGTAATGCTGCAGCCTCACAGCTTTGCAAAAAGATTCTCTCTCTCTCTCTCTCTCTCTCTCTCTCTCTCTCTCTCTCTCTCTCTCTCTCTCTCTCTCTCTCTCTCTCTCTCTTTCTCTCTCTCTCTCTCTCTCTCTCTTTCTCAAGAAGCTTTTTAATCTTTTAGCAAGTAAAGCAGGCGTCAACGCATAAAAAATATTTTTTTAAGACACAACAGAAGCTTCTTTGTTTATTTATTTTTTGTATTCGTGGCTGTTTACAAAGTGCTGGTAAAATGTATACATCAAATCTTTACATTTGCAACATTTCTGAAAGATAAATTCTAAAATTAAAACAGAAAACAATTATAATTTAAAACTTAACAGAATACTACTTATCATAAACAATTTCTTATCTTTTAATAAGAAATATTAGTAAAATGCAGTTCACTGAATTTATAGAATGGACATTTTGCATTACATTTTTTTATTGCAGAAATGGATAGAGGGTACCATATTATGCTACTCTGAATTTTTTCAGATTTTTTTGAGACCCGGAACTATTTTTAAAAAATTATTGAATGTCAGTTTTATGACGTCACGGGCGTTTAGCGCTTATCCTTTTCTTAATGACAGACTCCTCGTGACGTCATAAAATTGACTTTCAATAATTTTTTAAAAATAGTTCCCGGTCTCTAAAAAATCTGAAAAAATTCAGAGTGGCATAACTTTGCACCCTCTATCCATTTCTGCAATAAAAAAATGTCATTCAAATTGTCCATTGTTATGTTTACTTAAATATCATAAGAGAAATTAAATTTAAAAATTTAAAAGGTTTAGACATTCAATAAGTATCCCCACGGCATGCAATATTTTTTGATATTTCAACTAATTTTATTTCTGTAGAAAAAAAAAAAAAAAAAAAAAGCGGTGAAAGTGAAAATTATTATATATACGACGTTAACGGAATCGTTATTTGAGAGAATTAAGTGTGTAAAGTTATAGCAAAGAATTAATATCTAGTAGATATTAATTCTTTGGTTATAGTATCAATGAGTGGAGATTGTTGGATATTTTATCCTTAGTTTCAGTAAAGAAACGAACATTTAAAGACTTAAAAATCTTTTGAATATTATACCGTTCGAGGAAAATTTCTTGGTGTACATCTTTGATGTAATTTCTCTCGTTTTAATCTTGTATACTTTATTAATTAAAAACAAGCAACAGATATTGATCTGTTGGTATATAACAAAAGGATACTGTGAAATATAAAACTTTAATATTTCTGATTAAAGAGGTGCGTGCAATAAATTAACAATTTTCTTATTTAAGCTATAGCGAAATTTTAAAATGCTCAATTTTTTTTTTATCTGCAGGGAATTACAATTTTAAATGGTTTTCAATAAGACTAAAAATATCCTGATTGATTCATGTCGACTGATTCAAGTTCTCACAAATTCTCCTCCCCCCCTCCTTTCCTCTCCCTCCAAAATTCACTCCTAATCAGTCATGTAAATCTGTTAGCGTTTTCTTTTCTCATAGAAAAACTGTTGAAAATTATAATAGGACCAACGGGAGGTCATAATAGAGAAAGATGGTTTGCAAATTTAGAATCAAGAATTTAATGTTCATTTTTTTTTTACAAGGACCTTCCCTCCCTCCCCCCCTTCCCTAAGTTTGGAACTCGAGATAGGGTAAGGGATAAGGAAAAGAGAGGATGATGGACATGACCTGTTACGTATCGCAGCATTTTCTGAGGAGAGACTGAGGGAACCGTGGAAAACTCAGTCAAGATGGACGACACCTCTACTTTTTATCAATGGATCAAAGTGATGACCACAGCCTGGGGAGCCACACATAAGTGCATCACTGCACTGGATGCAAAGCTAGTTTTGGATTTACATAATTATTACTTAAAACGGTCACCGATCCAAATACTAACCACGCTAACTTCGGTGATCTAAAGAGCAACGGTCAATGCAATATGCGCCACGCTCAACTTCAATAACTCCTTTGAACTTAGTTAAAAATTTAAAAAAATAGTTTCCATGATAAAACTATACGTAAAATACAAGCACAAGTTAGACTGTTATTTGGTTGTAACCTTACCATCCGGATGGTGCGTGTTACAAAGGAGACGCTGACAGCCGGGATGCGCACATAATTAATGACAGTAGCCTGGATAAAGATGATGTGAAGGTATCTAGAAGCTCGGTCAAGACACGAACATCAATAATCATCATTCTCTGACAAGACTTCGTAAATCCACACTACATGCTCTACACGCAAAATATGTCATTTTTTTTTTATTAAATATTGATGTAGAATTTTTTACGTATATATACAAAATCATTATGGTTATAAAATACAATTTAATTAGGTCAATGATGATAAATTATTGTTTTATAAAAAAATGATTTTTTTTTTGTGTATCTTCAAGATTAAATTGTTATAGACTCTAACAATCTGATTATACAGTATGAATACTGCATGCAGTTCATATTTAACTTTTTTTGTCGTATGTACTCGGGTTTACTTCGGTTTATATTCATCCAATGAGATTCTTTGTTACAATGTGTTAACCAATGAAAAAAGACGTTATAAACACGGTGAAAACCAAGTATTATACATTTTTATTTATTAGAACCTTAGGAAATTTATTATTTTGTTTGCTCATCTTTATGATTTCTTTATTATGATAATAATTATATTTCACTTAAAATGTACTATATATAACGACAAATCTCGATTACTGCGCGAGTCAGAAAATAATTTTCTACAATGGAATGGATTGAAATAAATTTTAAAGATTTGAGAATGTCCTGAAATTTATAGTCACTTACGGTTTGGTCCAATCGAAGTGAGCGATTTTTCTTATAACAGCTTCATTTCTGGTTTCCGTCCATAAGGCCAATGTTAAATTTCTACCTCAATTTTCATTAAACTGATAAGACGGATATACTTCAAAATTTTTATGCCGTATGATGCCACCTATTGATGGCAAGTTCAAAGTTTTCTGCAAGTTTTGTTACATATATTCAAGGAGGCCGATTCCGAGATCTCAATCAACTGAGAATAATCCTTTAATAATGATTAGTAATTAAATACAATGTATTTTTTTTTAATTTTATAATTAAGTACACCATTTAATGAATATTTCTTTATAATAATAATTAAATTTCACTTAAAATATATTAAAATAATAATTAAAATTGTGTTATAAAAAATGATGATTGTTTGCGTCATCAATTTTATACGAAAAGATAGTTGATGAACTTGGTTAGTGAAGTATGCACGAGCTCACGCGCACTATAAAGCTTAAGTCAACTCCTACTCCGTCTTAACACCCCTCCCTATATATAACAAACTGACTGGTAATGTCGCTTTACTATAATCGCAATCAAGAAGGACGCATATCATCAAGTTTAAGACGGAGGGATTAAGAGGACTGCGTAGTCAGCTCGTCACTTTGCACCAACTCTAATTGCAATTAAGAGTTGAATAACGTTTCTATAAATATATATGACTTTCCACAATCCGTATGTATAAATTTTATATATATATCTGAAATAATTTATCAAAGTTTGCATAATTAAGAATGTGATGAAAATTTAGTTTCTAATGATGATAATTTTATAATGAAGAAAACGTGGTGTGATTTTATTACAAGAAACGATTTCAACAGAAAACCACATTTAAAGTGGATTTAAATGAGCCGTGATGTGATACGATTTTAACGCAAAAGCTCTAAAAACATGTCCCGTAAGTGAATTCACTGTGTTGCTATATTATATATATATATATATATATATATATATATATATATATATATATATATATATATATATATATATATATATATATATATATATATATATATATATATATATATATGATACAGGATTCTTTACTGTGCGCGTTCCAGAGCAAAATATCTCCTTGAATTGTTGAATTTCGTGTTCTAAATCAACTGAGATCAATCCTTAAAATCATTCAGCAAAACGCTCTGACGTCATCATTCTTGCAAATATTTAACATGTATAAGCATAAAAGTGAAGTGATATAAGGAAAGACATTGCATTTATGACTTTTGTCATACAAATTTGAAAATAATTTTATTGACAATAACTCAAAGTCAGGTTATATATTACTTTCATCAATTATTTAAAGTCTTTATTAATTATAAAATATTTTAAAATATCCATAACTGTTAATTTAAATAATTAAAATATGTTGTGTTCAGAGGTATGTTTTTGTGACTGATGATAAAGCTGATATTCCCAAGACAAAAAGTGTCACTTAATTTCATCAAAGGAGTTTACATCAGAAAGGGTACAACTTCCACTTAAAGTGTTATTTAACAAGCATCTCATTAAGATATCATATCTTAAGATTGTTTGTGTGATGTTGTCTTACAGTCTTTAACTTAAAGAGACTTTTAGCAACAGAATATCAATCTGCAAGCTTAAAATATTTAGATTTTAGTGTGTGACAAGTTACTGATTGACTTCAAACTTAACTCTGGAATGTTAAAAAAGGAGGGGAATGGCTTCAACTTTTATATTTCTTTTTATTGTTTGATATAGTGAAACATAATGTCTGAAAAAAAAAATCATTCTCCTCCGTCCGTGACTTCCTTCAGTTGAAAGTTAAAACGTTAAAAACAGTTGCATCAATGACGTAATTTTGCACCAAAAGAAAGTAGCCAATCGCAAAGCGTCTCTCTAGAAACCACTCGTGTAATTGGATGATTCCCTTTACGTCATTGACTCAACTTCTTTGAAAGTCTTAACTTTCAACTGCAGGAAGTTAGGGAAGGCAGGGGAAGATGGTGTTTCTTTTGATGCAGACATAATTATGTCTCACTGCATCAACAAAATTTAAAAAATATAAAAGTTGAAGCCGTTCCTCTCCTTTAACCTCTAGTATTTCTCTCTCTCTCTCTTTCTCTGGCTCCCCTCTCTCCCAACCCCCTTCTCGATTACCAAAGCTCAGCTTACTGTGATTTAAACGTCCATGTTATAAGATACTATGTTATTTTCTCCCAATATTTTATGTTACTTCAGCGCTTGCATTTTCCCTGCAACAAAGTAAATTTTCTCCTTTCTAAAGGAAGGATAAGTTACAAAGTTGTTAAGAAAATATAAAGTGGTATATTAATTTCACATCCTATTACAAAATACGTAATAGAAATCATGAAGATTTTTACAAATTATATCCCTATCATTACATAGAAGGGGGGGGGGGGTACAAAACTATCCTCATTTCTTTTGATGCAGGTAAAAGATGATGTAAGAGACTGCTAAATATATCTGGAATAATTTGTAATTTTTAGTTTGCCAACCAGCATAGTATATCAGTCTATTCTGCATAAGGAAATGGTGAAAAAATAAACTTAAAAAATTTTACTATAAAAGGATTTAAAAATTGATCGGCCCCCCCCCCTCCCTCCTACCTTGGTATAGCGTAGAGAGAACTCCCTATAATGCTATAAAATAAGGGTTTATATATTGACAAATAAAAGTAGAGAACATTCCACTAAACTTTCAATATAGATACTTAATGAAAGGAGAATTTTTGTAATTAAATTGACTTCGTTTAATTCAGTACAAATTTTGTACTGAAAAGTGCAAAAAGTACTGCATATATAGAAACATGAAAATAAGGTTCAATTATATAAGCCATTTAATGTGCTGAATCTAAAAAGTTCATAATTATCAGGTGACAAATTTGAGTGTGCTGTTACGACATTTTATATTGCTGATGAATTAATTGTTTCTATAATTATTCCTTGAAGCATACATAAAGTTACTTTTGGCTGTGATTGAATTAAATATAATGATCTTAATCAAAACAACTCAACGCATTGTGCCTCAAAATCTACCTGCTTATCTTAAATAACATCAATTTGCTTAAAAGTCACTTATAAGATAAGTATGACTCTATAAAGATGGCTGTAGCAATTGGTTAATTACAATGATTTGTACACTCGTCGCCTTTGAAAATTTCTCCTTTGCTGCCTTGTTAATCACCAAGCCTCGTAAGAAAAACACAGGGCATGGTGATTAATAAGGCTGCAAGTGAGACATTTTCCAAGGCGACAAATGTACGAAGATTTTACCTTTTTGTAAATTAAAATAGAGCTGATACGAATAAAGTATAAGTTTTAAAATGGATATTGTTATGATTATATCAAAATAACATAGAGAAATTATCAAATTTAGTAATTATTTATTTTGTTGTAGTAAAACTTAAAACTTAGAAAACATAATTATATAAATACATATAATCTTATTTTAAGCTCTACTTCATGAATAAAATTAATGTTAAACATCTTATACATTTACAGAATATGTTTCAACTAACATTAATATTAATAGCTATAATTATATATTATTTATGGAAATTCTATTTATATGGAATGTATACAATTTTGCTATAATAACTGTAATGCTGTTATACTTTTTTTTTTTTAAAGTCACAGTTTTCTATTCATGATGCCAAGTATGCACGTAAGTGTTGAAAAGAGAGAGAGGGAAAGAGAGAGAGAAAGACTGGAAGAGAGAGAGAGAGAGAGAGAGAGAGAGAGAGAGAGAGAGAGAGAGAGAGAGAGAGAGAGAGAGGGAGGGAGTATGTTGTTCAGGAAGGCGAAGAGGTCATTACTAGGCACACAGATGACATTTGCAGGACGCTATAGCATCAGACGACTAACCAGTCTTCCCCTTTAGTAGCAGTCTCGCGAACTGCTATGTGGTAGCACATATTCAGTATCGGGGGGATGGGTCATATGGCTTAGAGCCAAAAAAGGGGGGGTGGCAGTTTCGATAGGGTAGGAGGTCTTAGCTATGTAGTTTATACAGACGACCCTTAAGGCTGTTGTTAGGGGAAAGGGGTGACCCTGCAAACTATTTTCATGCAACACAAGCAACCCTTGTGCTATACTAGCTAGATTCTCTTTATATATATACATAGTATATCTTTTGCCTCTTCAACTCCTCTCACGTTCATTTTTTTTAAACTTTGACGTTTTTTTTAGATCACACATATAACCTAACATCACCACCTTTTTACATTCTATAGCAGATAAAAGTATAGAAAAAATATTATAATATTATGTCTATAAATTTTTACAACTGAATTATATTGATTATGAAATGTAAAATAAATACAGTAAATACAGTATAATAGATCTAAAATATAGTTTACGTGTAGATTCGATTACGCATGGCGGCCATCTTGGACATCATAACATGGCTAAGATCAACGTTCCTTTATACCAGGTTAAGCCACCGATTTGACCATTGTTAAATGGCTTAGCCAATAAGATTCAAGTATTTCAGGACCCATCGTGCCGTAAAATTTTGAATGCACCCATCATGCAATGCTATTTTTGAAATTTTGCGGTGCAATGGGTCCTGAAGAAACTGAACATTCCCGCGTGTCTTAACCTGGTATAAGGGAACGTTGGCTACCATAGGGGGGCGTCAGTCTGTCTAGACGTACACACTAAATTTTTAGATGCTGAATTGGTTTTCAGTACTTTTTGTCAGTACAAAATTGCTCCAGTCAGTACAAAATTTTCCAGTTTCGTCTTATATCCAGCACTTTTTACCTATAAAACACTTATTCCAAGTAAAAAAAAAAAAAATAAATAAAGAGAGTAAAAAAAAAGTACAAAATATTGACTCTCTTTTTTCAGTACCAAATTTGTACTTGGATTAAGTGTTTTATAGGTCAAAAGTGCTGGATGTAAGACGAAATTGGAACAATTTTGTACTGACATAAAGTACTGAAACCAATTCAGCATCTAAAAATTTAGTGTGTATGTGGTGCCATAGTCAGGCGTAAACTTAGATTTTTTTCAGTATATATGAAATGCATTTTTTACAATGTTATGTTTTTGTAATAACATTATTGAAATATAAATGTGATTTTAATAGGGAAAAAGGAAAAATATTGAGGGATAGAGAGATAATTCGATTTTTGTTTTTCCCTTGCCCTCGTACAATTAAGTGACCAAATTTAATTTTCTGGCTCTTCGTGAACCAAACTAGAGCTATTTTTATGATTTTGTGAATTTTTTCCAAACCGGGGTGACCATGCCATGGTCCATAGTAACACATCACAATATTTTCCTGTTTGAGACTGAAAAAATCCATGGAAACCTAATTTAAAAAGCACTAAACAAAAAATTAAAAAAATGAATGAAACATTTTTATAAAGCATCAGAAATCAGTAAAATTTTGTCTCCTATTTACGAGTCAAAACTGAATTATTATATTTAATATTTATTTGTGGGGTAGCGTACTCAACTACCAAACTCATTATATGAAAAATTATACATCAAGTATTTGAGTATAATTTTACGTTTATATAAGCTTGAGTTGTCGAGGTATTGATTAAAATTTTGTGAATTAAAGCTTTGAAATACATGTATTTTTTTCCTGTTTGAACATGTTTGGAAAAAAATTGCACTTGATTCAAGTCTTTCAGAGTGGTCAAGTTTTTTGTTTGAAAATAAAAAAGAACATTCAATGATTGCATGACAGCAATTGCTGAAACTGTTTCTCCCCTACGCAGCGAGAAATTAAGGTTTGCATTGATGATTCCAAAGAAATTAGCAGTGATAGGAGGTAATTTTTGGATAATTATTTCCTTTGATGCTGCTAAATTTTTTAATTAAAAATTATTTCAGATTAAGGAAAACAATTCGAAAAAAAAATCATGTTTAATTTAAAATGCCACTTTGTGATTTAAGTCATGGTGGCTCTATTTATGGTGTAGTCACGATCGCCTATTTTCAAATTTCGAGCTTTTTCTGTTCCACTTCTTATCCAATCACCGGGCGTAATTGCTGTCACATGACAAAAATTATGCACTCGATTGGCCGAGCCTTATACATGGGTCTTATCCGTGATACCACCATAGTAAATAGAACCACCATGATTTAAGTAATGCAGTACAGAGAATGGTAATATATAATATTTCTGAGCTAGAAAATATTTGAGAATAACGTTAACACACGGGAAAATTGATGAAATGAAAACTAAGAGAGAAATACGTCCAGAAAGCTGGGAGAGAAGAAGAAATTAACTGAGACAGAGAGAGGGAGAGATAGAAAGACAGAGGGATAGAGAGAGCTGAGAGAGAGAGGGAGAGATAGAAAGACGAAACAGAGAGCGAGGGGATATGATAGAGAGAGCCAGAGAGAGTTAGGGTGGTCGCACACAGACTTCGCATCGCATGTTATGGTATCGTATGACTTCGTATGATAAAAATTTAGAACCAGTTCTTAATGAGAATCTTACGATGTCATATACGATACCAAGCGAAGCTATGTGCGCACGCATCCCTGATCGTATAGTTTCTTAATTTTTTTATCATGGCATACGCTGCGAAATTGTGTGATCCTGTCTGTGACTGGCCTAAATGGGAGAAGGAAACGCGAGATAGAAAGACAGAGAGAAAAAAGAGAGATGTGTGAGAGAGAGAAAGACAGGCACGATAGAATACAGAGAGAGAGAGAGAGAGAGAGGGGGGGGGGGAATTTGGATGTGCGAGCGGCATTTCGATCGAGGTCCAAGGAAGGTATATTGCTTGGCCCCGGTCCCTCGGGATCATGGTAGGTAGTCATGCTCCTCCTGCACCGGGCGTGTTACCGTGACACTCTCCAGCTGACCCTGGTCCCCGGAGACCACGCCCCCTACACGAATGTTCAACATTGTCAACCCTCTCGCAATGTACGTCATCCATGTGATTCCCGACTGCATTGTTCTTACCTACGGCCGCAATTAGGAGCTCTCTGCAGTCTGAACAATTGACAATCGATAACCGCATCACCGCAAATACAAAGAATGTTATTGTAAAAATATTGTCTTATTTATTTTGAACTTTTGTTGGTTTCATAAAGCATACATTTCGTCCACGTCAAATTAGTAAGTTAGGTATAGTTATATAAAATATGTAACAACTTTAACAAATTAAACATTACAAATTGCATATATTAATTTAAATTATCATCCAACAGGGTCTTTCATCATACGTCATGAAATAATATAACGTCACGATTTTGTAGGCAAAACATTGTCAGCGGGGGTGATACGTGTTAAAGTTGGTCTCGAAATTAATTTCTTCTGACTATTCCCACCATTTTTCTTATTTTTTTTTTTTTTTTTTAAATGGTGACAAGAAAAACCAATACTACTGAACAAAAATATTTGAGGACAAATAAAAAAATAAAAAAAAAGATAAAAAAGAGATGATGTTGTGAGTTACATTAAACCGCACAGCATTAGAGTTTTCTGCCTACATCTCGAAGATTTTCGGGTGCATGGCTTCGGGCATCTCCGTGCTACCCAAAACGTAAACATGAAACTTCCGATAGATACCATAGTTTTAGTTGTGTTAAAGTTAGAATTTATATTTTCCTGAAAGTTTAAAGTAAATTTTAACATTATTTACTTTAAAAATATCACGCTATCAAAAATAATAAAAATATAAAATTGTTTTATAACTTTAAAATATTAAAATCAATATAATCATCCTTCTTCTATATAAGCAAGAGTATCACTTTTAAAAAATACTGTCAATTATATTTTAATAATAAAATGATAATAAAATGATAATTAAATATAAATAACTATTGTTTGGTTGATAAAATATACTAGATTTACTGTTTACCAAAATTTAATATCATAACTAAATTTAATTATGTCAATCAAACTTTATATATTTTCCACATGACATATAAATACATATAATATTACTTTACCATATATGTGTGTTATATAACGTGTTTTATTAAGTCATTGAATTCAATATTGAAAAGCAAACATTAAATATAATCTTCCTGACGTTTTCATTATTAATATTTTACTAAGCTAATAATAGTACCTAGTATCAAGACAGTTAATATATCATAGTTTGATCTATAACCTATTTTCTGATAGTTTACTGTACATGTTCACTAGCTTTTGCTTGCTTAGTGTAAGTTAAACCTAAACTGTAAACACACTATAGCAAGCAAGCAAGTATATAGACTGGCAAAGAGCTGGTATATATATATATTTATATATAAAAGGGTGGTGGGTTAAACTAAGTTATCTTAAAGGGAATAGACTTAATAGGAATACAATGGGTAGGCAATCCCTTAAACATTTATTCTAACAACTCGAGGAAAAGCTCATGAAACGTGTTGTTCTTTCTGTAGTGCTGGCTGAGTCAATACTAACTCCCTCTACCTAACACATCCGGGAAATACTAAATTTTTTAAATGCTTTCTCTTGTGTTTTTCAACAGTTCTCTTTTTTTTACACGTTATATAATTGTTTTATCATATATATTTTTTTAGTGAACAAACAATTTTTTTTATTAATTGTCAATGAAAAAGGGGGGGATCGATACGACCCATAACTCTTTTTAGTGGGAAGAAAATGTAAAATATTGCCCTAAAATTTTGTAATCCTTAGTTAAGGTGGATTCATGTAACGACAGCGGCGATGCGACGCGATTTTGAGACAAAAGCTGTGAAATCCTATGCGGCGAGTGAATTCGCCAGGTTGTGGCGACGAATATCGCATTAATCATCGATGCTCTTTTCTTTTAATCGCCAAATATGGCCGCCAATGAATTTGACAGTAAGTGCGCATTATTTGCTTCACGTCGCATGATAAAAATCGCCATGTATATAAATCCAACTTTGGTCACCCAGCAATGTATAAACACAGAAAAAAAAAATAGTGAGAAAAAATTTTAACTTTTTATTTAACATGTATAATTTAAATAGCAGGTCATTTTAACCCCCCCCCCCTTGGTAAAGTATGAAAAAAAAAATACCTTGATAATGCTAGGGTTAATATTTTTTATTGACCATTTTATATTAAACTTTTATGAATAGAC
This sequence comes from Siphlonurus alternatus, assembly GCA_949825025.1. Classification (NCBI taxonomy): domain Eukaryota; kingdom Metazoa; phylum Arthropoda; class Insecta; order Ephemeroptera; family Siphlonuridae; genus Siphlonurus; species Siphlonurus alternatus. The sequence goes on along the minus strand of OX463781.1, from coordinate 5,381,032 downwards.
TTTTTTAAATCCACATCTTTTTCTAACACCTTAAAATATATACAGAAAATAGTAAGATGATATGAATGACTATAAAGAATGACCATTTTATTATAAGAATTTTTACAAAAGAATTCAATATATTTCAGCTTGGTATGAAATATTTTTTTTTATTTGTGTGGATCATTGGGAAATATTCCAAAAAAAAAGAAGAGAAAAACTTATGACTATATAAGTATAGCTAGCTCAGCTAAAAGATTCATAGAAATTGAGTTTCACTATCATTGCTTGCGTCATAGTTGATCTGTGTTACTTTTGTTTGAGTCAGTAAAATAAAAACGGGATTCTCAGGAGATACCAAAACCATTGGTTATGTGTGTGCTAGCAAATATCTTTGTTTGCAAATAATACGTATATTTATAAAGTGCAGAATAAGTTGAAATGAAAAATACTGATCTGTATTATATACGAAAATCGGTGGTGAAAGTAATATATTCCTAGTTCTGAAGTCAGATGTATTAAGAGTATACAAATTTCAAAGAAAGATCGCATTTTTCATACTTTAAAGCTTGATTATTAAAGTTGTAATATAAGATGCGAGGGTATTTTTATAAAACATAAAAATAATGTTTTTCATTAATTTTGTTGTTGTTGTTGTTTTTTGCTTTGTTGCTATGAAAATTGGTTCTTGAGTTGTCAAAGATGGTATGTTTGTATGTCATGTGCGTTTTTCTTCAATCACTTACCGATATTTCTTTTTTTCTTATATAGATGAACCAGAGTAATTTCCTAAAATTGTTGAAAGGATTCCTTGTTAGGTTAATATTAATATAATATACACCAAAGGGCATTTAAATGAAAAATTCATATAGATGTGATTTGTTAAATATTTCATAATAATAATGTGTGTTTTTTATAATTATTTACATGACTGAAAACTTATAGTAAAATATTTATTTATTTATTTCATATAAACAATTAGAATGAATTATTAATATCAATAACTTTAATTACGCCAGTAACATTCATAAATGGGAAAATGCAAGAAATATGTAAAAAAAAACATATTTAAATAATTCTCTAAAATTTACTAGTAAATGTATATTTTTATTTAAAATATATTTTTCGTTTTCCCTTTTTTAAAATATTTATATAATTTCGGTATACATATACTCATTATTCAAAACCGACATACGTTACTATCAAATTTATTTTGGTGGAACATCTGAAGTATTGAAATGTGAAGAACCTTTTGGTATATAGATCAAACCTATAGGAAAAATATCAAAAACTATTTGGAATTCTAGCAAGACGATATGGTAAAGGAGAGAGAGACGGTGCATACACTAGCTTCTCTCGGTGGGTGGATGAAGCTACGCCAAACAACGCCGCCATGACTTTGTTTTACGGGCATCTTTTATTCATCATCGGTAAAAGATATAAAAGCGAACCAAGCTAGTAGTTGTAGAAACAGGAAAGGAAAGTTTGACGGTATGAAAAGTTCACTGTGAAAATATATACAGGTATATATACAGTGCTTCTCAATAACTTCAATGCTTTAGAAATATATACATTCTTCTTATTCTTGTCGAAGTTTTTTTCTATATATATTTATAAGGTATTTTTTATAGTCTGAATCAATAAAATACCATTTTAATTGTCATGGAATTATGTTTTTTTTTTAATATCAGTATTTTATAGTTACCTTCTTTTTTTATAGTGAAAGCAATATTGAATGGATTTTATAACACCTTGCATTTTTTAACCCTAGCATTAACAAGGTCTTTTTTTTTTTGTCACACGCTTTGCCAAGGAGGGAAGTGGGTGGGAGGGTTCGAAACGACCCGCTATATAAATAACATGTTAAAATAAAGTTAATGTTTTTTCTTTCTAATTTTTTTGTGGAAATACATTGCTGTGTGACTATATACTAATTATAAGGATTACAAATTTTTTCACCTTTTTTCGGAGAAGTATTTCACACTTTTTTCCGTTTTAAAAAAGTTTTGGATCATCTGGACCTTCCTAGTAATGCTAGGGTTATTAATAATAATTGCTTTTGGGTTAAGAAAACCATAATATGGAAGGGAAAAAAAAGAATATGTAACCCAATTAAAAGAATTGAAAAATACAAATACTCATACATAATGTTATCCACTATTTAGTTTTATGATATACAAATAAAGAAATAACAAAATTACTAAAGTCATCTCCATTTATGTTTGGTTTGACGTCATGATCATTTCCTTTGTCCTCCAATGCTATTTGCTACTACCACCAAGATCTGCACCGACGGCGGCTCCAGGCAGGCTCACGCCCAGACCCTTCAGCGCTCACCGTCGCGACCTTCCTACTCACCGGGGCTTCACATGACTTCAAACCAAAGATAAATGGGAATGACTTTAATTATAATTTTGTATTTTAATGAAATATATTATTTTCATATCTTTATAATCTGTATTAATTGTTTTCAATGAATTGTTGATTAAAATAAATAATATTTACGATTTACGTTAAAGGTTTAGAGAAATGAAGTGTATTATAATATATCAAGTTAACTGTTGAAATTATGCTTCCAAAGATATTAAAATTATGCATTCTATCATTGTATAATATTATGATGCAACATAGAAAAGGTATGGCGTAACTCGCGTGCTTTCAAACATAAATCAAATGCCAGTAATTTATTAAAATAATTTTTAATATTTATGTCATAGTATTTCCTTCAAAATTTATTACATTCAGCCAATAACAGATTTCCAGTGCAGCTTACTGAAACTTCTGAAGTAAATTTAAAAACTATAAGATTTATCTTCTTTACATATCGTATGTTATTTATATTTTATTATCTCTTTCATGGGCACTGTACAATAATATAACATATATATTATAGTCAAAATTATAAACAAAACAGCCCATGGGGGCAAATGAAAAAGATTGCTGAGCAGTCCATTCACTAAAGTGTTCGTTCATCCAATTTATCACCTTCTAAATTATTATTATTAGTACACCATATTACATCATGCAATTTTGCCTATAGTTTTTCCTTGCAAGGAAAAACTATAGGCAATAGTTAGAAAAATTGTATCGTGTAATACCGGCTTAATGGCTTGTCAAGTTTTTGATAAAATGGTATTGAGACAATGATGTCAATACTTTCCACACTATAAAGGATTTTTAAGAATATTTTGTATAATTATATATATAAAATATATATAATATTTTGCTTCAACTGAAACCTGTTGTAGGGTACTGGTAACAAGTGACTGAATTTAACTTCCCGGCTCTTCGTGGACTCGACTATTTAAGCTTATTGCTTATAATTTATAATATAGAGTTTTATAAGTCCCTTCCAAAGCAGCTATGACCTATATAGCAATCCATCCCAGCACTCACCTGATTGTGAATAAGGAAACCATGGAAACTCAGTCAGGGTGGAGGATGTCATCATCCACTTCTCGGATGCACGAGTGGGTGTTCTTTAGTAACAAGTACTTGTGAAAAGTTTGTCCTTGATTAGGATTGAACTCATGACCATGCGATTACGAATCAGATGTGCATACCACTGCGTCAAGTACCCGGTTAAGAAAATTATATTAATTTATTATTATTATTATTTTTTTTTTTTTTTTTTGTGAGACACTACTGGATTTTCCTGGTCATAGGGCAGACCCAGCAGTGCCTCGTTTTTTTCCCAACAATGCCCCTTTGGAGTGCCAGACTTTCGGCCACGGTGAGACCCAGCCTCCACGGAATCACACCCGTAGGACCCGGGTCTATTACCCCGAGCATGACGTACGAATAGTGTCACCGCAGTGACCATCAGCCCCACAGCGACCGAGCTTTGCACCCTCTCCCCCGACCCACAATCCCCGTCCGCGAGCGCCGTTCACTGTTGTGTTCGGATATTAGCTTTGCTTCACCCACCCGTTTGGAGAGCCTCACCTTCAGACCGCTGCCTCACCGAAAATATCCATGAGAAGCGTTCGTCATACGAGTGTCAGACCTAGGGGACTACTTCCTGACTGCACGGGCCACTACGATATATTGGCACCACATCTCCCTGAGCCGGCCGGCTGGTCACCATACACGAAACATAGTTCCCCCCACACAGTGAATACACCACATAGCGCTCGCGCCCACCCCCCACCCACAAAACCCCCACCCTACGCTGACACGGATGCTCCTGACTTGCGTCAAGTAAGCCACCGTTCCGTCAGCCTGCCGCTCCCACTCTGCAGGTTTCTGGTGCACCAATATCCATCCCCCCACAGAGTGGAGCACCCACCTCCACTAAAACCACCCTGATGGTAAGGTGGCCGATCCCGCGGACCTCCCCGCCACTAGGTGCAGCCGGCAAACTGATCACGCCGGCCATCCGGGGACTCCTTCACGCAACCTCCGACAATTGCGCTAGGGACCGTTGCATTTATCCTCCCATAGTCTGCTGTTAAATTATGAGAGACCCCAGCATTGCCGAGATTTTGCTGCCTAGGTACTCTGAGCTCCGCGGCAGCAGGGAGAGCTCAGGCTCCATAACCGGTTAGTGGCTATGGACTAAGGGCTGTAACTAAACAACCCCCAGGTGGAGCCCCAAGGGCGCGGTCCCACGCGTCGCGTACTGAACTTTCCCCACACAGTGTTTAGCATGAGTCAAGAACAGCCGGGTGCCCAATTATTATTATTATTATTATTATTATTATTATTATTATTTTTTTTTTTTTTTTTTTTTTTTTTTTTTTTTTTTTTTTTTTTTTTTCCCCTCAGCATGCCAAAGTTGAAAGTACAGGCTCCATGTAAAACAGAGTATTCCTCATCTAACAACTTCAACAGCTAGAGAAACTCGACCCCGGCGCTCCGCACTCTCGTGCAGTAAACTCCAGGGCTGCCTTTTCTATTTTTATGGGTGCACCTCACCCAACCTCCCCATGCGCACGAAGGAGACGAAGAGAGCCCAGCAACACTGCCTTCTGCATGGCATCCGCCAGCCGCTCAGCGGATCCACGGCAACCTGGTACTTGCCGAAGCCCAGAGAGTAGTGTGTCAGGCACCCCACCCATCACGCCAACCAACAGGACAACAAGTGACACCGAATGTCCCCGGTAGCTTTGTCGCAAGTCCATGACAAGGTCTCGATACTTGTCGCGCTTTTCTGTGTACTTGTCAGTGATGTTGTGCTCCGCAGGAGCAGAAAATTCAATCACTGTCATGACCTTCTTGCGCTTCTCAAGCAGAACAATGTCTGGCTTGGTAGCATGGAGCTGGCGAGTGGTAGGGAACGAGTAATTCCAGAAGATCTTCACCTGGTCGCTCTCTACCACTGCCTCTACGTCCCCCGGAGCGAATGGTATGACAGGCGTTTCGTCAATACCAAAATGGTGCCTTAGGTGGAAATAAAGCACTCTCAATGCAGAATTATGCCGCTCAATGTACAGAGTCCTGGCGTAGAATGAACAGGCAGAGAGCAGATGCATGGTGGTCTCGGGGAATCGGAAACACGCCCGACACTTGGCATCCAAGTGACGCCCAAACACGACCTGCTGGTACGCAAGGGTCGCAAACACACCATCTTGCATCTTGATGATATTGCTCTCAGCCTCAGATGTCAAGCCGGAGGATTGAAGGAAGGCAAAGGTCCGCTCCCTGCTCAGGCCCAAGCTCTCGATGTTCTTGAAAAACACACTGTGCATGTTCTTCTCCATGTGCCCTTGCATCAGCATCCTACACTCCGCCTCCCACACCCTCTTCTTAGCCACAGCACGAGGCAACCCTGCGAGATTCTCGCCTGGCCTCGCATCCGGCTGTGCCAAGTCCAGCTCTAACCCAAGGATTTGCGCTGCCCTTTCAGCTGCACTGAACAAAAACGCTCCACGTCTGTACAGCTCATGCTGATACACAAGCTGCAAATGGGGATCCACACTCGTTGCTACTCGACAAGCCATCGAGAGAACCATCCGATTGTAAATGTTCTCCACTCCCAACAAGCCCCTACCCCCCTGCTCACGAGGGAGATAGACCCGCTCTACCGAGGCTCTCTTGTGGTGGCTAAAACTGGAGGACATGATCTTCCTCGTGGTGAAATCGAGGTCTCTAAGCTCCATCACGTTCCACTTCATGGCGCCAAACGTGTAGAGCATGACAGGGACAGCAAGCATGTTTGTCGCATGGATCTTGTTGCGACCCGACAACCTGGAGCCCCAAATCTTCTTCAGGCGTCGGACATACTCGCCACGAAGTGCGGCCTGGCACTTCACAGTATCCTGAACGTGACTCTCACTCACTCCCAGGTACTTGTACCACGCTTCGGCATCAAGATGATGAATAATGCTCCCGTCTGTTAACTCAACATCCTCCCTCTCGCCATCCACCTTTCCCCGCAGAATGTGCAAAACTGCGCACTTGTTGACTCCTAGCTCCATCCCTGTATCTGATGCATAAGCTTTATTATTATTATTATTATTATTATTATTATTATTATTTTTTTTTTTTTTTTTTTTTTTTTTTTAGACACTACTAAGCCGTCTCATAGGTCATTACAAGACAAACCTAGCAGTGCCTCCTCGACCCCAGCGCTCCGCACTCTCGTGCAGTAAACTCCAGGGCTGCCTTTTATTTTATCGGTGCACCTCACCAACCTCCCCATGGGCCCGAAGTAGACGGAGGGAGCCCAGCAACACTGCCTTCTGCATGGCATCCGCCAGCCGCTCAGCGGATCCACGGCAACCTGGTATTTGCCGCAGCCCTGAAACCAACGAGTCGGGAACTCCACCCATCACCCCAACCAAAAGAACGACCAACACAACCGAATGTCCAGCATAGCTCTGCCGCAAGTCCATGACAAGATCGCGGTACTTATCGCGTTTTTCGGCATACTTTTCCGTGAGGTTCTGGTCCGAAGGAGCAGAAAACTCCACCACGGTCAACGCCTTCTTGTGCTTCTCAAGTACCACGATGTCCGGCTTGTTGGCATGGAGCTTGCGAGTGGTGGGAAACGAATAGTTCCAGAAGATCTTCACCTGGTCGTTTGCCACCACTGCCTCAATGTCCCCAGGAGCGTATGGTATGACAGGTGAATCGTCAATACCAAAATGGTGCCTCAGATGGAAATAAAGCACCCGCAGTGCAGAATTGTGCCTCTCGATGTAAAGAGTACGGGCATAGAAAAGACATGCAGAGAGAAGATGCATGGTGGTCTCGGGAGAACGGAAGCACGCCCGACATCTGGTGTCCAGCTGACGACCAAAGATCAACTGCTGGTACACCAGGGATGTGAACACACCATCCTGCATCTTGATGATATTGCTCTCTGACACGGAAGTCAGCCCAGAGGAGCGAAGAAAGGCAAAAGTACGCTCCCTGCAAAGGCCCTGGCTCTCGATGTTCTTGTAGAACACGCTATGCATGCTCTTTGCCATGTGCCCTCGCAAAAGAAGACGCACCTCCGCCTCCCTCACCCTCTGCTTGGCGAGAGCCCGAGGCAAACCTGCAAGGTTTACTCCTGGCCTCGACTCCGGCTCCACCAAATCCAACTGTACTCCCAATGCCCATGCCGCCCTTTTTGCTGCACTGAACAAAAACGCTCCACTGCCCCACAACTCATGCCCATACACAAGTTGAAGATGGGGATCTGTGCTTGTTACCACACGACACGCCATACTGATAACCATTCGGTTGTAGATGTTCTCAACTCCGAGCAACCCTCTACCTCCCTGATTACGTGGAAGGTAGACCCTCTCAACAGAAGCCCGCTTATGGTGGCTCAAGTTTGAAGACATGACTTTCCTCGTGATGGTATCGAGGCCCTTCAGCTCTGCCACGTTCCATTTCATGGCACCAAAGGTGTAGAGCATGACAGGGATGGCTAGCATGTTGGTCGCTTGGATCTTATTGCGACCCGACAACCTGGAACTCCAGATCTTCTTCAGGCGTCGAACATACTCCCCACGAAGCACCTTCTGGCACAATCCTGTATCCTGAACGTGACTTTCACTCACGCCCAGGTACTTGTACCGTGCTTCGGCATCGAGATGTCTAATGATGCTCCCGTCTACCAGCTCCATGTCTTCTCGTTGGCCACACACCTTGCCAAGTCGAATGTGCAGGACCGCACACTTGTCCAAGCCCAACTCCATCCCCGTGTCTGCTGCAAAGCTACTAACAAGATCAAGCGACTCCCTGAGCTTGCGTTTGCTAGAACCATAGATTTTCAGGTCATCCATGAAGAATGCATGGGTGACCTTATGGCTCCGACACGAAGGTGGGCCAGCCATGTACCCATCTTGTTCCCGAAGTAAAGCAGAAAGGGGCAACTGGGAGATGCAGTAAAGTTTGGGGCTAAGGGAGTCACCCTGGAACACTCCCCGCTGATATGCCACGAACTCTGTGTACGACACTCTACCACCAGCCTTACACTGGAAGCGAGTCCTCCACAGCGGCATGAGGTCCCCAATGCATCTCACCAGATCGGGATGAACATTCAAGATCTCGAGACACCTCAAGATTAAGCCATGCGATGTCATGTCGAAAGCCTTCCTGAAGTCCACCCAGGCCACAGAGAGGTTCCGCTTATGCTGTATGGCATCTTGACAGACGCAGCGGTCCAGGAGAAGGTTCTCCTTACAGCCCTCGTGGCCCCTCCGTGCCCCCTTCTGCTCGTGCAACTCTACCCAAACTGGCTGAATAGAGTCCTCCAGTAGCTCATTCAAACAACCAGTAAAACCTTTATACTCGGTGTTGAGCGTGGTGATGGGTCTATAGCTGGATGGAAGTGACAAGTCCCCCCCTTTGGGGATCAGGATCGTGCGTCCCTCCACCAACCAAGCAGGGATCTCCATCGTGCCTCTTAACATGGCAGTGTAATGCCTTGCCAAGTGAGGATGCACAGCCGTAAACTTTTTCCACCAGAACGTTTGGATCTTATCAACGCCTGGCGCTGCCCAATTGCGCTTTCCTCTGAAAGATCGGGCAACAAGTTCTACTGTGACATCCGGGCACACTACCTGCCTATCCTGCACTCTCCGACAAAGCTTCTCAAACTCCGAGAGAGCCTGAGACTCGACGTTGAACTCGACACTTTCCCCATAAATTCCCGCCCAGAACGCACGGATAGCATCCGCCGTAGGAGGGTTTTGTGGAGGCGCTGGTCTCTCCCGCTCCAAAAAGCGGCGCGCATTGTGAAGAAAGACGTTATTATCCTCCAAGCACTGCAAACGACTCAGCTTCTTTGCTTTTATAGCCTTCAGGGTGCGGATTCGATCCAGCAACTTCTGTTTGGCAACAACCAAAACAGAAAAGCGTAGAGTCTTGTAAAGCGTCCGTGTTGAAGCTAAAAGTAGCTTCATCTTCCGGGAAGCTGGTCTCCCTGAACGGACAAACTCCACAACACTCTGGATTCGTGACGCACCCCGTCTGGCCTCCAGAATCCTCTCCTCCAGATCTGCTATCTGCCCACGGATCTTTTCCTGGGCACTCGGGCCATCCTGCATCTTGGGAAGCATGAGCTTCGCGGCGGCAAAGACAGCCACGTTGACTTCCATCAACGTTGACTCCTGGGTAAGGCATGAGAAAAGTGCCTCATTCATCGCGACCAAGTCTTGTGCTCGGATTTTCCTTATCGGTCTCCGAAGGAATGGTCGCTTTTCGAAACGCAGACTGGTCTTTTCAATCTCCTCCCTTAGCTCTGCCTCAAAGTCCCTCCCCTGCAAAACAACAGGTTCAGGCTGTGCCTCATCTTCGGAGGAAGATGACGAACGAATTTCCACCGAGTCCGAGACAGAGGCTTGCGAGCTAGAAGCAGAAGAAGGCGTCTGCGACCTTGGTAAAATTCCCCGACGCCCCAGCACAGCTCTGGCTTGGTCACTCAACTGCTGTTTCGTGACCCCCATCTCCGGATGGCGCTCCTGCCAAATCATCAGAAGACGGGCCATATATCCCCTGCGCTGAGGCTCACTAGCTTCGTAACAGACAAGCAGTTCGTCACAAAGCTCCTCCGTCCACCTCAATCGCCCATGTAGAGGCTGGTCCCTTTGTCCCCCACCACTTGGTGCAGCCGACACATCCGAGATGCCGGCATGGTCGGGGGGCCTTCGCATGTTATGCCTAGGAACCATTTAATTTATACTCATGTGGAAGGGGGGTTAGCCCATACCACAGAGTCCCCAGCATTGCCGAGATTTTGCTGCCTAGGTACTCTGAGCTCCGCGGCAGCAGGGAGAGCTCAGGCTCCATAACCAGTTAGTGGCTATGGACTGAGGGCTGTAATTAAACAACCCCCAGGTGGAGCCCCAAGGGCGCGGTCCCACGCGTCGCGTACTGAACTTTTCCCACACAGTGTTTAGCATGAGTCAAGAGCAGCCGGGTGCCCTTTATTATTATTATTATTATTTTTTGTTTTTAACTCCCAACCAAGTTGGGGTGGTTTAGCGCCAGCACCGGGCCCAATTGGGCCAAGGTGAAGGCGCCCAATAATAATAATAATTATTATTATTATTATTATTATTATTATTATTATTATTTTTTTTTTTTTTTTTTTTTTTTTTTTTTTTTTTTTTTTTTTTTTTTAGACACTACTAAGCCGTCTCATAGGTCATTACAAGACAAACCTAGCAGTGCCTCCTCGACCCCAGCGCTCCGCACTCTCGTGCAGTAAACTCCAGGGCTGCCTTTTATTTTATCGGTGCACCTCACCAACCTCCCCATGGGCCCGAAGTAGACGGAGGGAGCCCAGCAACACTGCCTTCTGCATGGCATCCGCCAGCCGCTCAGCGGATCCACGGCAACCTGGTATTTGCCGCAGCCCTGAAACCAACGAGTCGGGAACTCCACCCATCACCCCAACCAAAAGAACGACCAACACAACCGAATGTCCAGCATAGCTCTGCCGCAAGTCCATGACAAGATCGCGGTACTTATCGCGTTTTTCGGCATACTTTTCCGTGAGGTTCTGGTCCGAAGGAGCAGAAAACTCCACCACGGTCAACGCCTTCTTGTGCTTCTCAAGTACCACGATGTCCGGCTTGTTGGCATGGAGCTTGCGAGTGGTGGGAAACGAATAGTTCCAGAAGATCTTCACCTGGTCGTTTGCCACCACTGCCTCAATGTCCCCAGGAGCGTATGGTATGACAGGTGAATCGTCAATACCAAAATGGTGCCTCAGATGGAAATAAAGCACCCGCAGTGCAGAATTGTGCCTCTCGATGTAAAGAGTACGGGCATAGAAAAGACATGCAGAGAGAAGATGCATGGTGGTCTCGGGAGAACGGAAGCACGCCCGACATCTGGTGTCCAGCTGACGACCAAAGATCAACTGCTGGTACACCAGGGATGTGAACACACCATCCTGCATCTTGATGATATTGCTCTCTGACACGGAAGTCAGCCCAGAGGAGCGAAGAAAGGCAAAAGTACGCTCCCTGCAAAGGCCCTGGCTCTCGATGTTCTTGTAGAACACGCTATGCATGCTCTTTGCCATGTGCCCTCGCAAAAGAAGACGCACCTCCGCCTCCCTCACCCTCTGCTTGGCGAGAGCCCGAGGCAAACCTGCAAGGTTTACTCCTGGCCTCGACTCCGGCTCCACCAAATCCAACTGTACTCCCAATGCCCATGCCGCCCTTTTTGCTGCACTGAACAAAAACGCTCCACTGCCCCACAACTCATGCCCATACACAAGTTGAAGATGGGGATCTGTGCTTGTTACCACACGACACGCCATACTGATAACCATTCGGTTGTAGATGTTCTCAACTCCGAGCAACCCTCTACCTCCCTGATTACGTGGAAGGTAGACCCTCTCAACAGAAGCCCGCTTATGGTGGCTCAAGTTTGAAGACATGACTTTCCTCGTGATGGTATCGAGGCCCTTCAGCTCTGCCACGTTCCATTTCATGGCACCAAAGGTGTAGAGCATGACAGGGATGGCTAGCATGTTGGTCGCTTGGATCTTATTGCGACCCGACAACCTGGAACTCCAGATCTTCTTCAGGCGTCGAACATACTCCCCACGAAGCACCTTCTGGCACAATCCTGTATCCTGAACGTGACTTTCACTCACGCCCAGGTACTTGTACCGTGCTTCGGCATCGAGATGTCTAATGATGCTCCCGTCTACCAGCTCCATGTCTTCTCGTTGGCCACACACCTTGCCAAGTCGAATGTGCAGGACCGCACACTTGTCCAAGCCCAACTCCATCCCCGTGTCTGCTGCAAAGCTACTAACAAGATCAAGCGACTCCCTGAGCTTGCGTTTGCTAGAACGCATTATTATTATTATTATGTCTTTTTCTTGCTTTCTTCTTCATAAGCACTAACACCGGGCTCAATCAAGCCAAGGTGCAAGCGCCCGTACCAAACATTGAGAGGGGATTGCGGGTACACATGCGGGGGTGCTACAAGCTCAAAACCTTGCGCACAATGTTAGCCGTGCCAAGAATAGCAGCCTTCTGCATGACACGCATGTGGTATTCTTTGAGAGCCAACTTCTCTCTGGCAAATGACCAGTCTTTGGTCACAAGACCATTACTAGAGATCACAACTGGAACCACATCAACACTACGGAGCTGGTACATGTCTTTGAGCTCGACAGCAAGTGGCTGGTACTTGCGCTTTTTCTCCGCAACTGTGGTCACAAGATTCTCGTCCAGCGGGACAGCAATGTCGACAATCACCGCTGTTCGAGCTTTCTTGTCGAAGAAAACAAGATCAGGTCTGTTTGCTTCAACAGCTCTATCTGTGGTGATGGCAGAATCCCACAGGATTTTTGCATCCTGATTACGGAGAACTTGTTCCGGCTTGCACTTATAGTACGGAACCTCTGTCTCAATGAGACCAACTTTCTTGGCCAAAGCTTGATGTACAACTTTGGCAACAGAATTGTGGCGCTCTAAGTACTCTTTTGGAGCAAGCACTGGACAGCCCCCAGTGACATGCTGAATGGACTCGTTAGCCTGCTTGCAAAGACGACACCGGTCACTGATGTTGACTTTGAGGATGTGTCGCTCATACGCCCTAGTCCTGATGACCTGATCCTGTATGGCACAGACAAAGCCCTCTGTCTCCGCAAACAACCCACTTGTCCGCAGCCACTCAGTGGAACTCTTGGTGTCCACCTGATCCGAAGATAACGCTGCAGCAAACCGACCATGCAATGCTTTTGTTGACCACTCCAAGACTCTGTCAGCCTGGGTTCTAATGGCAGGCTGAAACTCTTGCTCACTCAAATGTAGCGGAGTGTAGCCACGGTCCTGGTTGCAAATAGCTGCATGCAACCCATCACCACGTGACACAAAGTACTGCCGAAGTTTCAACTCCTGCTGACGACACATCATCTCCATGCTGAGCAAACCTCTTCCACCTACATGACGTGAAAGGTACAGTCTCTCGACTGAGCTCCTCGGGTGATGTATCCTGTGCTTCGTGAGGGTGGTTCTCACTTTTCTATCAAAAGCTTGCAGTGACGTCTCCGACCACCTGACGACACCAAACGTATATCCAGCCACAGGGATAGCCCACGTATTAATCGCAGTAATCTTGTTCCTCGCACTGACAAAAGACTTGCAAATCTTGTCGACTCGAGACAGCACTTTTTTCTCGACTTGTTTTCTGGCATCTACATCTTTAATGCCAATTAGCTGCTGCAGACCGAGGTACTTGTAGTTTTCCTCGACACCCAAGTCTTGAATAACGGTGCCTCCCATGAGCCGCAAGCCTTCTTGTGGATCTTGAATCTCCCCTTTTCTCACATGCACAACAGCACACTTGTCAAGACCAAACTCCATGCAAATTGCATCACTAAAACTTTTGACAAGTTCAAACATGCTGTGCAACTGGTCTTCACCAGAAGCATATAACTTGAGGTCATCCATGTAAAACTGGTGAGAAATGCGAACTTCTGGATTCCTCTGTAGAACGTAACCATACCCAGAGGTTCGGAGCATCCTGCTCAGCGGGTTCAATGCAAGACAGAACCATAATGGGCTGAGACTATCTCCCTGAAAAATACCTCTCGAGATTCGCATCTCTCTGGTCTTGTAGCTGACCCCCCCTTGGTTTACATGAAGACAAGTCCTCCACATGCCCATGCAAGAAGTGAGAATCTGAACAATGCAAGGATGAATTTTGTAAATGTGAAGTACAGAGAGGAGCCAGGAATGGGGGACTGAATCAAAGGCTTTCTTGTAGTCAACCCAACCTACTGAAATATTACGGTGTTTTCTACGAGCCTGCTGAGACACAACAGCGTCAACTACCAATAACTCCCGGCATCCCCTCGTGCCCTTCCGACAGCCATTCTGTTCCTCAGCAAGAAGTCCATTTGCGACAAGATGGACTATCATATTATTATTATTATTATTATTATTATTATTATTATTATTATTATTATTATTACGTTTTTTTAACATCTCGGGAGTAGAACAGTTCATGTCGGCCAGCTACGTACAGTCGGCGCCTCGGAAAATTTCCCTTTGCGGTCTTATCAATCACTATGCTCCGTAAGAGTAACACAGGACATGGTGATTAACAAGGCTGCATTGCATGTTGGAAATTTTCTAAGGTGACGAGTGTTCTTCGTTACAAACCGGCTACCATGCAATAACCAATACAAAACCGACGATATTTTTAGTTAAATATGACGTGCAGTGAAATGTTATGTATATACATCGTCACTAACTTTACTTTAGTTTGTTTACGGATTTCATCACGCAGCTTATGAAAACTTGGTAAACTTAACAAACTCTTTTAGCTTGGCTCCAGACTACCGAGTGCTCCTGACCTTACAAGAAATAAGTAACTTTATGTTTGCAGCTCCAGCAAGTCAGTAGAAAATAACGGCTGTATTTTTTTATTTCAATATTAGAAAATATACCTAAAATTATGCTGTTTTGAAATTTTTCTGATTTTTTGGAGTGCGGGAACTAATTTTAAAAAAATATTTAAAATATCTGAATTAGGGGGGTACGCCTGATTGGACAACCGTGACGTCATCAATAGCCAATCACAGCACGGCAAAATGACGTAACGGTTGTCCAATCAGGTGTACCACCCTAATTAAGATTAAATATTTTTTTAAAATTAGTTTTCGCACTCCAAAAAATTTGAAAAAAATCAGAAAAACATAATTTTATGTACATTTTCTAATTATGAAATAAAAAAATGCAACCATTATTGTATATTGTCAGTAAATTCTGCTGTTGTAAATTGTACATTAAAAACGCAATTTTATCATCTAAATATGTTTAATTTATTTTTTTTTATTTAACTTTTACTTGGTTGTATAGGACAAACATACGTTCAAGTCATATGTTTTTAACTATTTTTAATACGAGTACATAACACATAATATACAAACATAAAATATACTTTAATATAATGAGCTGGGGGGTCTTCAAATAACACAAATTACAACAATCTTAAAATTAGGACAGTCTTAGCGTATTCTTTATTGTTGCGCTAAGACAGTCTTAGGTTAAGTTTAGGTTAAGTGGTGTTATTTGAAGACCCCCCAGGTATGTAACTAAATTATCACACAAAAATATACAAAACAAACCTATATTCATAACATTCATGATTTTATAAAGAAACATAATCAATAATGATTATTCAAATATAATTATTATTTTTATTCTGAAAATTAAGACTTTCTCGGATAATTTATTGTTCTCGAAAGTTTTAATGAAATAAAATTCTTTGGATTTCAATACCTTTTTCCTTTTCGTTGAGTTTTTCTATTTATTTAGTTTTAATTTTCCATCTATTTTAGATAATTTGGTAAAAATTTAACAAATTTAAATGTGTGGTATATAAAGAACAGTGTTTAAAAGATTGGATAATATGCTTCTCTGCTTCTCAGTGGCAATGTTTTTTTTTTCCTTTTTTTTTTTTTTTTTTACAAATATGCACCCTTAAGAGCTTACAGCTCGCTACGGGGTGTAGCGATAGGTAGGGAAAGGATGGCTGCCACGGTCTGTTACGCGTCCCAGCATTTGCTGAGGTAAGACTGAGGGACCCGTGGAAACCTCAGTCAGGACGGACACCTCTACTTTTTATCAATGGATCAAAGCAATGTCCAAAGACTGGGGAACCACACACAAGTGCATCACTGCACTGGATGGAAAGCGAGATGAATTTACTCCTACTTTTACTCCTAGTGTTATAATTATGAAAACAACCAGTACAATTATATTTTTATCATTAATTGTATCCAAGTCTGTACAAAATCTGTAGCCAATATGAAATAATATTTTATAGATAAATTTAATGTGAGTACATTTGACCGTAAAAATAATGAGGTATTTTTCTTGCAAGTATAAGATATTTTGCTTTTTATTAATCGATATTTCAATTTCCAACTTTAATAGAGAGCTCATTGATAAATTTATATACAGACCACATTTATGTAATTAATAATATTACATATATTTATTAAATTTCCAGTAAAAATCTTCCACTTGTTTTACTATCACTTTGAGAAAATTGTATGTT
This sequence comes from Siphlonurus alternatus, assembly GCA_949825025.1. Classification (NCBI taxonomy): domain Eukaryota; kingdom Metazoa; phylum Arthropoda; class Insecta; order Ephemeroptera; family Siphlonuridae; genus Siphlonurus; species Siphlonurus alternatus. The sequence continues at coordinate 5,364,577 of OX463781.1, read as the reverse complement.
AGGAATTTTTTTGATTGAAAATATCATACAGTAATGTTTATAAAGCATTCTAGATACATAGGAAAAATTCCATTGATGATACCATGCGTATTTCATACTATAAAATAGCTTTGATATTTCCATGGAATAAACCGGAAATATGGTTTTCCTGCTCTTTCTATTCGTATTGTATATTTTTTATATTTGAATGTTTATAATTTAATATTTAAAATTTTCCCGGTAAAATTTGAAAAATAAAGTCAGGTAAGGTTACTTTCGGTGATATAAATTATTGTAGCTGTAAGTTATGTACTTACCATCACTGAACTCCTCTAGTGATACTGGAATTCCATTGGACTCAAACTCTAATACACGCCCACCTATAACAAAAAAAAAAAAAAAAAAAAAAAAAAAAAAATTAAAATAAAATAGTGTTTAGAATTTGTTTCATTAAAAAAAAGAGTTAAATTTATCTTGATTATTTTGCATGTAATTAAAATTTCTTAATAATGAATGTCAGTTGAATTATTTAACAAGATTTGCAAGGGACTTTAAACTCGCCATCAATAGGTGTCATACAAATTTTGTCGTGTCAATTTTGTGATAACTGAGGTAGAAGTAGTTTAACATTAGCCTTATGGACGAAAACCGGGAATGGAGCTGTTGTGATAAAACTGTCAGATTGAATTTGCTCAAACCATAATAAGCGATTAAGTTTTAAAACATACTCGTTTTTTTAAAAATTTATTACATTATATTCCATCGTACAAAAATATTCTTTGACTTCAGCAGTAAATGAGATTCATCGTTAACTGTTTTGTTTAACAATCGAAGCAAGAAAGTATCTACATTTAATATTTTTACCTTTTTTAAAATTTTTATTTGTGTATAGAATGTTCTACTTTAAAAAAAAAAAAAAATACTGTAGACTAAATATTATATGCTTTACTTTTTATTTTGCTGTCAAATTCATGTTTTTTTTTTATAACCTTTGACATATTATCCCTCGTCCGCGATAATAAGCTACCTGACTTCAAAGATCATGTGTTATAATGAGTTATCTGCTATATTTTGCAGATATGATTATTGACCTACAACTCATAATTGCAATACCTGGTGTGGCAGACAGCTCATTATTCCAGACGAGGAATGATTCGCACGTCTGCACTGCGAATGTTAAAAATAATGCAAATTTTGATCATAAACTGAAACAACATTAAATTTAGTGACTGTCAAATTTTAAATTTGAGACATGTATCATTTGAATTTAGAGCTCGCGGCGGGGTGATGGTTAGGGATATGGCAGGCAAAAAGGATGGTGGCCACGGCCTGTTACACGTTCCCCCAGCTTTTGCTGATGTGAGACTGAAGAAACCGTGGAAAACCTCAGTCAGGATGGTCACCTCTACTTTTTATCAATAGACCAAAGTGATGTTCAAAGCCTGGGAAACCACACAGCACAAGTGCATCACTGTAATGGGTGGAAAGCAGATGAATTTACCCCAAGAAGAGAACAACGTGATTTTTACTTGAAACGGTCACCCACCTAAGTACTAACCACGCTTGATGCAGCTTGACTTCGGTGATCTAACGAGAACCGGTCAATGCACTGTGCCACGCTCAACCTCAGCGATTGAAAGCTTTTTGAGTTTTAACCTTAATATGTAAAAAAAATAAGCAATATTTTTTACCAACATCAACAGCAATAAAATTTATAAACATTGCAGTAATATCACTATATAGGTTAAAATTCTATTATTAAGCAATAAAAAGAAGCCATGTTGTTTCAATAAATCGGATATTAAAAAAAAAAAAAAAATGAAGTCCTTATAATAAATTTTATGTATCAAAATTATAGATAAATATATTTATTATTAGATTTATTTGTTTTGGTTTCGAAATTTATTATTTTAAGAATAGAACATATTGATTATTAATATTAAAAATGTAGTTCTTTTAAAAAATTCAAAACAGTAAAACAATAAATATTAAAGTACTTAAAAAATAATATAATACTTTAAAAAAGTAAGTTTATGAATAAATCATAGTATAAATACTTCTAGTTTAACATTTAACGGTTTATATAGTAGTACGTTTTATGTCCTAAAAAAAAAAAGTCAAGAGAGAGAATCGCTTTTTTTTTCTTTTTTTCTTTGTCTTGGCTTTCCAGCAGGTCGAGAAGGGGAATGCCATCGATCACAAGTCTGGCGCTCCTTAGCTCTCATTCTCGCACGATTACCGCCATTAGACGCCGTCCCTTACTGCCCTAGCTTGCCCTCATGTCACGTGACCAAATGACCCCACTCTCAGCCAATCACAACACAGTATTACTTTAGCCAATGTTTACAATGTTCCATTATCTCTTCTTTTATATAAGTAAAAACATATGGTTTCAAACTGGGGTTTATATGAGTTTTTTCTTCGTACTTTTTTATCAATGACAATCCGAGTTTAAATAAGTTTCATCTTTTATTCGCTCTCCTCTTATTTTGTAACATTTTAGAGTAGAAACGAGGGAAAAATATGAGATTACATATATTTTCCTCTTCTTGAGTTTAAAAGGTTAGAAGTAATGGGTGCGATTCACGAAGCAGTTAGCCAGGTTTCTAACCACGTTTAGCTTAACCACGTTTAACTATATAGGTGGTTTAATATGTAAAACAGGTATGGTTAAACGTGGTTCAGCTAAAAATGGTTAGAAACCTGGCTAACTGCTTCGTGAATCGTGCCCATTGTCTCCATTTCATTCCCACTTCGAGCAAAGAGGAAATAATATCATATGATTTAGTGGTTAAAATATATTAAATTAGAAGTGTAAAGGATGAGTTTAAGACGTAATTTTTCATCTATAAGGGAATCTTGTGTTTTATTATTTAAGTAATTTTAAAGTCCTCTTTTCTTTATTTTGTTTGTTTTTTGTGCGTTTATATTGCATTATTTTTTGTTACCTTAATATTTAAATTCAAAATTAACGTTGAATTATGAGGTAACAATTATATAAAATTATAAAATAACAATAATATTTGTTATGGCATATGTACTGTATAGATTATAGACCTGCCTATCTACATATTTACCTCTCTCTCTCTCTCTCTCTCTCTCTCTCTCTCTCTCTCTCTCTCTCTCTCTCTCTCTCTCTCTCTCTCTCTCTCTCTCTCTCTCTCTCTCTCTCTCTCTCTCTCTCTCTCTCTCTCTATCCTTCTACACATTTTTTGCTAAATATCATATTTTGCATTTGTGAGTATATATATATACATATTACATAAAGCATACTATAGTTATATTTATATTGTATAGTAGCTCGATATTATATAATATACATATACGTTCTATCATGCATGGTTGCGTATTACATTGCATCAGTAAGTTAGTATGGCAGCATAGTAAATCCATCTGCATGACAAATTACATCAATTGGAGCGTGAATTTAATGGTCTGTCAATGCTGTGACGTCATAGGCAAATGTAGCTAAATGTACTTTATATTTAAATATATTATGTAACCTTTAAATATTATTTACTTTGAAAAAAATTTAGTTCCTAATAAAGCTACAGTTAAATTTACATGATATTCCCTCTAGAAGTAGCCGGAAGTGTAAGGTTTCTGGTCTTCATATTCATATTTCAGCGTTACAATTTCACATATAGGTCAATACTTCTACTTCAAACCACTCTGTATACTTTCAAAACTGAATTACAAACAGAATAGCTGCAAACTTGACAATTCTAGAAGGAATATAAATTAATTTGACTGTACATTGACTTGGCAGTGAAAAAATATATGAACTCCATTGGTAAACAAGAAAAAAAATATCACAACTCTATCAGTAAGTACAGTCGTCGCCTCGGAAAATTTCCACTTGCAGCCTTGTTATAATCACCATGCCTCGTAAGAATAACACAGGGCATGACGATTAACAAGGCTGCAAGTGGGAAATTTTCCAAGGCAATAAAAGTGTACATGAAAAATAATATCATAACTCCATCCTACGACCTATTATATGAATTTTACTCTGAATGTAATTAGGATATTTCTTCCGATAACATGTATATACGTTGCAAAATAAAATAGAAATTATCATTTCTAAGGATGCATCTGAGTTGATTGATTTCTCGCATTCGGCGCGCAGGATACTGAACAAAACTTGCAGGGAACTTAGAACTCGTTGTCAATAGTTGGCATACAAATTTTAAAGTCAATCTTTTATTTCAATTTTGTGAAAACTGAGGTAGAATTTACACTGACCTTATGGACGAAAACTGGAAATGGAGCTGTTGTGAGAAAACTGTCTGATTAAATTTAATAAAAACTTAAGCAATTAAGTTTGAGAATATTCTCGACTTTTTTAAAAAATATTTCATTCGATTCTTTCGTTTAAAATATTCTTTAACTCCGAAGTAGGTCGAGCGTGGCGCAGTGCATTGACCGGTTCTCGTTAGATCACCGAAGTTAGGCTACGTCGAGCGTGGTTAGTACTTGGATGGGTGACCGTTTCAAGTAAAAAATACGCTGCTCCTTCCCTGGGTAAATTCATCTCGCTTTCCACCCAGTGCAGTGACGCACTTGTGTGTGGTTCCCCAGGCTTTGGACATCGCTTTGGTCCATTGATAAAAAGTAGAGGTGTCCGTCCTGACTGAGGTTTTCCACGGTTCCCTCAGTCTCACCTCAGCGAATGCTGGGACGCGTAAGCATGCAGGCCGTGGCCACCATCCGTTCCCTACCTTATCCCTACCCAGTACCCTGCCGCGAGCTGTAAGCTCTTAGGGGTGTATCCTTGTAAAAAAAAAAAAAAAATGTCAAAAAAAAAAAAAAAAAAAAAAAAAAAAAAAAAAAAAAGCAAAACAAACAGAGATTGAACGTTAAACGGTTTTTCCTCTTTTTAAAATATTTAAATATTATCATTATTAAAATTACAAAGTTCTTAAAAACATATTTTAAAATATTAAAACGTTTCAAAATTACGCTTGATGATAACAATTAGCCTTTACTTTATCTTTTCTTTCTCTCTTTTTATTTTTCTTTCTTGCTATGTTAAATGAAGTAAAAAGTTCATTTTCTCACTACTTTTACGCAAGGTTTAACAGTGCAGAAAACGAGTTTTGATGAAGTACTACAATCTTCTCCATTTCGTAAAACAAGTTGTAACAATATATTTTAACAATGAAACTTGTACAAACTCTTTTTCTCTCGTATACTACTACTAGGTTTGCTTAAGTCAACTGCCTTAGAAAATTTTATCTCTCTCTCTCTTTTTCTCTTATATTTTTTTCTTTGTGTAAAGACAAAAAAAAAAAAAGGAGTAGTAGATTTTTTAAAAAGCCTTAGGCAAAGCTTATGAAGAAGCTATATAAGATCTTTAAAAAGCATACTGAAATAAAATATATAAAGAGATATATAGAGAAAGATGGAATAAAAAGAGATGAATTTAATGTGAAATAAAATGCTCATTTCCAGACTTGTTCATGTGCGCACTCGTTTTTCCTCTGGTAAGGTCGCCACTTTTTGTCTGATGTCCCTAGACACAACTCATCGCACAGTAGTGAATTATTTTATATGGTTTTTTCACAAGGAAAAATTATATATATACATAATATATAAATTTTAATATAAAATATTTGTTAATAAATGAAATTTAGTTATATACTTTTAAAACCATTTTTATTTTTAAATAGTAAAAGTCAATATGGGGGCGATTCACAAAGATTTAAAGGATTTTTTTTATACTAAGTATAGTAGTATAGTATTGGTAAAATAATCATTACAAATATTTCTTAACCGCTTCTAAAGGCTTTGTGAAACACTCTAATTTATAATTTCCTACTTTTTTTTTAAGTGGTTAATGTATTTAATTTGAGTTATATTCCATACATATAAGTTATTTATGTAATTGAAAATGTACACTCGTTGCCTCGGAAAACTTCCCTTTGCAGCTTAGTTAGTCACCATGCTCCGTAAGAATAACACAGGGCATGGTGATTAACAAGACTGAAAATGTTAAATTTTGCGAGCTAACGACTGTACTATGATATCAATTAAATTGAATCAATTGGTTAATAGCTTTGTAATACATTGCACTTCAATATACATTCATCGCTTTGGGAAAACTTCCCAATTGCAGCCTTGTTAATAACCATGTTCCATAAGAATAACACAGGATATGGTGCATGATTAACAAGGATGCAAGTGGGAAATTTTCCATACAAAAAAGACGAGTATACAAGCGTTTTTTAAAGCCCCTTTCAGTTATGCAATTCTCCTTACAAATATGTCCAACTGGTTGCCTAGATATGAACTCTGCAGGCGTTCAGCAGATGTGAAATTATGTCTCATATGTATTTTTTATACAATGCATAATTATGTATTTTTTTACATTTTTTATGGCTGATCCGGTTAAAAAGTCTTGTACTTAAACCCAAACTTGTATTGTAATATGTGTTTTCTGAATAAAAGCCTTTTGAATCTGAATCTGAATCTGTGGATATTTTAGGTTTTAGATACTGAAATAATTAATAATAAATATTTTTAATAATAGATTGAATACGTGGACTAAAAAATTAGAAAGTTTGTTATACTAAAGACTTTAAATTTATTTATGTAAAAACACCTTAATTTACTCGTATTGTAGAGGGGTGTAAAATGAAGACAAAATTCTACTGCATTTTTTATCAATAAAAATATCCCTTTTACATCATTCCTGCAGTTTTATTAAAAAAGGTACAGAATTATTGTAGTTTAATTTCATCATAATTTTAAATACAATTATATAAATTAATTAATATAAGAAAATTAACATAATATATGCAAAGTACATTCAATTTTGCTGCAGCAAAGAAGACAGATAATGTGTTATTACAATACATTAATATGTATATTATAATTGAAATCATTTTATTAATATTATTATAAAGTTGAAACATGTTTATACAGTAATATTCATCCTTTACATATACAATTGAGTGGAGTTAGAGATAGCATATTATTAGTAGCCGAGAGTTGGTCTTGCTTTTGTTCTAAATGGAATATTGGGGTCAGACTATAAGGTGGTATAACTCTTCGCTGTGTCTACCATTCATCCTGAGAGAGAGAGAGAGAGAGAGAGAGAGAGAGAGAGAGAGAGAGAGAGAGAGAGAGAGAGAGAGAGAGAGAGAGAGAGAGAGAGAGGGACAGAGAGAGGGACAGAGAGAGGGACAGAGGGACAGAGGGACAGAGGGACAGAGGGACAGAGGGACGTAGAGACGTATGGACAGAGGGACAGAGGGACAGAGCGAGAGATATAGAGAGAGAAAGACAGAGAGGGAGAGACAGAGCGAAATGGAGAGAGAGCGAGCGAGAGAGAGGAACAAGGCAGGGCGCTAAGCCTCTTTCTCCTCCTTCTCTCCGCGGTATATCTCAGGCCAACCTTGCGGGCTCTCGCTCGCTTGCTGCTGCATTGCCTGCTTGCTTACCACTAGCTTGCTAGCCACAACCTCAAAGCGCCTTGCGGTTGGCATGTGTCAGGAGTTTAAGCTTACCAAGTGCCATATTTTCCAACAAGAAACAACACATATTACGTTTCTTAATAAACGCTTGACTTGTGTCACTAAAAGCCTTACTTTCTTGTTATTGTTTTACGTCTCATTTATTAAATTTTTTTGTGTTGTAAAAAATATATATTTTATATTTTATTTCTCTTGAAACAAAAAAAAAATATTTGGGAACTATTGAGTTGAAGAATATAAAGATACAGAAGAGAATAAGAGAGAGCGAGAATAAAGGTGCTTTTCCATGTAATGAGAAATGTGAGAAAATCATGTACCGCAGCCAATCAGAGGCTTGGGATTTTCTCGCCTTGCGGTAAACGATTTTATCGCCAACATGGCCGTCATACGAGATTGAAGCAAGTGCGCTTTTTTCGCCTTGTCAAGACCCGCTTGGCATGATGGCTCTATGGAAAAGTAACTTGAGAGAGAAAGAGATAAGGAGCAAGAAAGCGCGAATAAGAGAGAGAGAGAGAGAGAGAGAGAGAGAGAGAGAGAGAGGAGAGAGAGAGAGAGAGAGAGAGAGAGTAAGCATGTAAGCAGGCGGGCACGGTCATTTGTGTTCGCGTCACGTTCAGCGCGATGTCGATTTGCTGCAAAGCTACAGAGAAAAGTGTTATCAGTAGAGATGATGATGATGCCAGCCGGGTCGCAACAATCTGGACCAAGAAGCTCATCTCCACAAACTTGGTGCTCTATAATTCTATCGTAATTGTGCTGATTTTTTTATGTAGCAATTACAGTAATTAAATAAAAAAATATTAAAGTAATAATGAACTAATTTGATTTTATTATATTAAAAATCTATATTTCTCAAGAGCCTTCATTAAAAGTAATAAAGTAATATTCTATTAATCATGTTTCAAATAGTAAAAAAAAAAAAAAAAAAAATGAATGAATATTTTTTTGACAAAATCGTGAAAATGATTTAAGAGTCAGTTCAATTTATCTTAACGTTTTCTAAACGGGTAGTGAACGTGGCACGATGTATATAGGTGTCGTAATCACGCTAACTTTATTCCTTAGAGCTCCACCACGTTTTTTTTTGTGTGTGTGCCTTCCTCCTTCCCTCCCTTCCTGATGGCACACAGACGTGTAATCTCATCAGCGTCTTCCTCGGGGAGGAAGGGAGGCACGCACCAAGAGAGAGAGAGAGAGAGAGAGAGAGAGCACCGGGCAATCTAGTTTGGAGACAATCTTCTTCTTCTACCCGCCGTGTGTAGGGGCAAGGAAAAGAGAGAGAGAGAGAGAGAGAGAGAGAGAGAGAGAGAGAGAGAGAGAGAGAGAGAGAGAGAGAGAGAGAGAGAGAGAGAGAGAGAGAGAGAGAGAGAGAGAGAGAGAGAGAGAGAGAGAGAGAGAGAGAGAGAGAGAGAGAGAGAGAGAGAGTGTGAAGTGCTTTGCCTGTGCTAGCATACCATGCAAGAATCACAGTAGAGTCAACGTCTTCACAGCTACATTGCTACACATATTGTATATATTATATTTTTTGTATACTATATGTTTGTCATATTTTTTATATTCGCACTCTACTCAGTATAAATCTTATAAATCATATTTTTTTAATATTTATATCATTTTTTAAGTGCTATAATAAAATAGGGATTATGTAACTTTGAATTACATTCGATATTATATTTTTGTTGTTCATTTTGAAATGAAAAAACAAATTTTAAATGTTAAAATGATATTTTTTTACAATAGAGAATCGACCTTACATTATTTTTTTCCAAAAAAGGATGGAAGGATGGAGGGTACAAAGTTATGTCACTCTGATTTTTTTTTTCAATATTTTTTAGGGGCCGAGAATTATTGCTAAAATTTTTTTACGAAGTTGGATTTGAGCCCACTCTCCTTTTAGTCCCTATCTTTTTATTAAGAGAGGCGTCAAATGTTGTCACTTTCTCTGTAATTTCATTAATTGTTTTTTTTTTAAAAATAGTTGTTTTATTCTAAAAAATCTGAAAAAAAATCATATAGTAGCATAACTTTGCACCATCCATTTCTGCAATACAAAAATTGAGGTCGATACTCCATTTCTATCTTAATTTCAAAATTTTATTTGTATAAGTTACTGTATGTAATTCAGTAAACTACAGTCCAGCAAGCGAGAGTTGGACCACGGAAATGACGTTATTTTAGTGGTTTTTGCTTCCGGTTGCCATGGTATAACCCGCAATCGGAAGTTCCCGTACGTCATCTCCGGCAATTTCCATGGTCCAACTCTCGCTTGCTGGACTATAGGTATTATATTTATCAATTTATGTTGACTTATTCTCTGATTATTAACTGAATATCAAAAAATTTAACGCATGCAAGCTTACAATCCTGGTAAGAAGATTACAGAAATATGAATAATTACTTAAGGATGAATCTCAGTAGATTGATATCTCGCAATCGTACCGCCTGAATGCAACAAGACTGTCAGGGGACTTAGAACTCACCATCAATAGGTGGCATACAAATTTTGAAGCGAATCTGTCTTATCAGTTTTGTAAAAACTGAGGTAGAGGTTTAACATTGGCCTTATGGACGGAAACCGGAAATGGAGCTGTTAGAAATGAACAAGACTGAATTGGCTCAAACCATAAGCGATTAAGTTTTAGAATATTATTGATTTTTTAAAATGTATATCATTCAATTCGTTTGCAGGGAAATATTCTTTGATTCCGAAGTAACTGAGATTAATCGTTAACAAATTTGTAATAACTGAACGAAAAAAATCATAAATATTATTTTCGAAATGGAGGCCAAAAACTACGTTATCATTCTAATTATACATGAATGTCATATAAACTCTTAAAAATCATTGAAAAAACAGTTTTATAATATTTATAACTTTATCATAAACTAATAAAAAATTTAATTTTTAAAAAGGATTAAAATTAGGTCTTGAATGAAAAAATTATATGCATTCTTAATTCGCTTCTCAAAATTTCTTTTTTGCAGCCTTGTTAATCGCCATTTTGGTGTACAGTATTATAATCAAATAACACGGTGTTTATCAAGACTGCAAACGGAACTTTTCAGATGCAACAGACAACTATACTTTATGACAAATTATTACATATTTGTATATTATTTATATATAATATATAATACTGTAAAATATTTTTTTTAAGTATTATAAATAAATTTTATATGAAAATATTTAAAACTTGATGAATCTCAGTTGAATGAGATCTCAGAATCGGTCCCCTTTAAGTGCAATAAGACTTGCCAATATTGCCAATACTAGCTAGATAACTTACAAATTTTGAAATGGATCGGTCTTGTCAGTTTTGTAAAAATTAAGGTAGAGATGAGACTTTAATCACTTTATAAACGGAAACCGGAAATGGAGCTGTTGTGAGAAAACCAACACTTTGAATTTGTCCAAGCCATTAGCGATTAAATTTTAGAACATTATAGAATTTTTAAAATTTATTTCATTCGATTCCGTCTGACAGAAATTTTCAATACAACATTATGACTCATAATTTATTGAGATTTATCGTTAATTTATTTGGATAACAACTCATAATGGCATTCTATTGTTTTATAACTAAAATAATTAAATTAAACTTTCATAAAAACAACAATTTTATAACAACAATTATTCACAACAAAATTACACATAAAAATGTTTTTTGATACCAAAGATGAGTAAGTTCAGTAACATTCCATGTAGTTTTTTAAATGAGATAAAGAGAATAAAATCCATTAGAGAACTATTGTTTTAGTAGAACCTTCCTTGAAGTGTGATATGTGTGTCCCCAGTCGCACATTTGTCGGTGGAAGAAAAGGCCCTAGTCGCTTCGTTCTAAATGTCCAAGCTTGCCAGGATGAATGCTACGTTTGCAGTCCTAATGCACCACAAATGGGGGCAATCAAAAAGTCATGCGTCATATATGATTGATTCCTTTTTTTTAAGCACAATATAAAAGTTATATTTTATGGGAAAGAAAGTAATATGTTAAGACTTTTATAAAAATGACATTAGAAATCAAAATATATTTGTCAAATTTATAGTGCTGTAATTTGTCAGATATGTTAGAAAAGTTGTATATTTTGTTTTCATTTCAATATATTTTTTTATGTATATTGTATAACTTTTCAGTAATGGAAGATGTTTATTTGATCGATGGTTTATTGATAACTATCATTCTAGAAGCATTTAAAAATAGATAGAGAGTGATATCTTAGCCTCAAAAGTTATAAATGTAAGATAGGAATTTCGACCTTATGTATGGAGGTTAGATAGCTATATTAGAGGGTAAAAATTTAATCTTCTTGCAAATTCAGGGAGTATTATTTTTTTATATTAATTCTTTTTAATAATGTCTTGTATTTTCAGGGTGACGTAATCTTAAGCCTCGTCCAAAATTGATTAAAAAACGGAACGGAAAAGCTCTCGACCAATCAGAAAATTCAAAATTTCCGATTACTAGAATTATCCAAGTGATCGAAAATTTTTCCAATTCTGACAACTCTGGACTGTGTTTTAATAGTAATTTATTTATTACTACTATTTTGGTTTTATGATTTTCATTTTTTTATTCCATAAATTGTCAATTTATCCTCTCCCCTTTTAATTGCAGCCATCATTTTACGCTAAATAAAGTCAATAAATATGCCTAATAAGTATTTATAAATGTACACACTGTACTTAATATCAAAAATAAATTGTAATTACATTATAATTGTGACATTTCTTCAATAATACCACATGCAGTGCAATTAAAATACTTAAGTTTAAATTTTAGCACATAACAAAGAAATGGAAAAGAAATAACTAACAACATAAAAAAGGTGCTTACAAACTGTACATAAAACTCATTTTACTTTCCCTTTGATGGAAAATTGCCATGAGTCACTTACACATTTTATACATAAGGGCGATTCACATAGATCCATCCTTTTCATCCCCCTCTTTCATTTTCCCATCATTTTCATGTTGTTTTCTTCAGACTCTTTTTTTTCCTACTCGTATTTTCAACCATTAATTTGCCACTTCGCATTTCTTAGACTTGAGATGCGAAGTCTCCCCTTCTTTTTTTTTATATACGCATGGACCTCCCCCCCTGTTATGTATCCCAAACAGTAGCCATTTAGACTTGGAGAGAAGTTGAGAAGAGATGGGGGGTAGAAGCATTCTTCTTGAATCGTTGAATTTCTAGATGTGCAAGAAGATTGCTCAGGGGAAATAAGCTGTTTCAAACGTTGGTCTTACATAAAATTGTAGTCATTATGCTGTTTCTGTACTTCTCTTACAGAAGTAAAAGAATAAAAGGAAAAAAAATTATCATGTTTTAAAAAAAATAGACAAAAATAAATAAAAAATCTGTCTTTAGTTCTTTCTTTAAAAAAAATGGTGTTATAATAACTGTTCAATTTTTTTTTAATCATTATAATCATTCGTTCGTTAATTTTATCTCAAGATGCTGAAGGAACTTATTGAATACTTGACAACGGTCGTTCAATTTTTGCTAATGAGGCTCGAACCAGGTAAGTCTCGAGTGTTTTATAAGACTCTCATCAGAGTCTTTGGGACGACATTTAGTCGCTCTTTCGTGCGAAAACTTTTTATTAATTCACTTTACATACTGACAAGGACACATAAAGGACCAACAGATGGGGTTTTGCGCAGTAATTTTGTTCGACGATTTTTTACATACAGGATAAAGGCGGATTCAGATGGCGACAACGGCGATGCGACGTGATTTTGTCATACAAGCTGTGAAATCCTATGCGACGAGCGAATTCGCCAGGTTGCGGCAGCGAAATCGCGTTAATTGCGATGCTCTTCTTTTAATCACCAAATATGGCCGGCAATGGATGTTACAGCAAGTGCGCATTAATCGTGTCGAATTGCATGATAAAAAATGCCATGTGAATCCACCTTAAAACACGCACGCATTTCGTGCGTCAATTTTTTAAGTCCCATTGCACCGTGAAATTTCAAAAATAACATTGCATGGTGGGCGCATTCAAAGTTTTCCGGTACGATGGGCCCTAAAATACTTGAACGTGATTGGCTAAGCCCTTTAACATTAGTCAAATCAGTATATAGCGTAACCTAATATAAAATAACGTTGATGTTGGTTGTTTCTCCCAAGGATACGGCAATACCTAGCAATATAATTGGGAGAACAGAAACAACAAAATTTATATGAAAGACCTACAAAAAGGCATGCCAATATGACTATTTTTATCACTCAAACCTTGATGTCTTTCGGGGAGTCGTGATTAACAAGATCCCAAAGGGAAATTGTCCAAAGCGATGAGTGCACTGTACAGTACTGACGTACAATATTTAAAAAAAAAATGCCACCATATTTAATTATTATCCTGAATTGTATGCAACTGTTTGAGCACGTAAATATGGCGGGTTGCCGCATCGAAAGGGGCAAATTTTGGGAGCTGTGCCATGCACAGTACAGAGAAGATAGTAGCCAAACTCCTATGCTTTGCCGTACAGGGGCGCTGAAGTCAATTTTGAAGCGTTTGTGAAAATTTTGTTATATTGTGTTTAGAGCTAATTTTTTATTCTAAAAAATACTATATTTTTTTCCCAGTATTTTGGTATACTTTTCTCCGCGCTAGATACAGTATTTTCCGAGTTATAGCAGATTTCGATGATTCTCCTATACCTATAACATGGCAGGATGCCCCATTTGGTCCCTATGCTTTTAACACGGTAGCGGACAAACATGCCGTTGACGCGACCAGATTTCGACTTCGATTCTAACATATGACTTTCTCTACTATCTTCTCTGTACTGTGGTGCCATGTAAAACATCATTGATACCTACAGCATATAATAAAATCAACAATAATATATACTCTTAAAATATCCGTAAGACAAATAATACATGTTATTATACATAATAATACATAACTAATTATGCCATGGTGTTGTAAAATCTTTAAAATTATGCTCTAGCTGCTGCATGATTTTACAATATTAATTATATAAACAATTCAAACCATGCACGTTGTTCAAATTTTTACATTAGGCATTAGGTTCTTCACCAAGTTTATGGTCTTCGTTCGTTGTGAATTTCGTGCGTGACTTACTTAAAATTTACGACTCATTTTACCGCAAAAATTTAAAAAATAGCATTGCATAAGGGGGCGCATTTAAATTTTTTTAGTACAATGGGTGACTTGAATTCTTTTTTTATTATTGGACTTTTTGTATCTCAAAGGCACCAAATTTGCGATGCTTGATTGCTTAAATCGGAGGCATAATTTATATGAAAGAACCTTTTCGTAAAGCAATTTATTATTATTTATTTTCTTTATAATGTTAGCTTACTACAGCATATTCTGCTATTGTTGTAGGCATTCAAACATAACAACACTATTGTTATAACAAATTCGTACGAATGCGAGCGGCCATGTCCTAATTCAAACTTCCCGCCATTTGGCATGTTAGCTACAGGAAACCATGGAAACCTGTAGCAAGAAGTCCTTGACACCCTAAGGTACACCTCCCGAATGCAGGACACTTGTCCGAACCCTAGAAAAGTGGTGAAAAGTATCTCACCCTAGACCGGGATTCGAACCCGCAACCTTACTCATACGAGGCGGGCGTGCAACCAATGTGCCTACACTGCTTGGTAATGTAATTCATTTTCATTTTTATCCATTTAATAGCAATGACAATTCTTTAAGCATAAAAAATTATAACATAAAATCAAACCATTTAAAAATATATAAACCTATCAATAAAGAGTTAATTATATTTCTTGTGCAAGGTACATATACTATATGTATTTATAAAGAAGAAAAATTTCACTTTACCAACTTTACTTTAAAATACTATTACTGTTTTTCAATTATAAATTACAAAATTTATTTTTTCCTTTTATCAGACGAAAATAGAACACACAAGAGAAATGTTTTGATGTGTAATTACTTTCTGCTGGCTTCAACTACCTCAGTAGTATTTTCTGTCATAATACGAGAGAGAAGTTGTTAGAATTGCGAGTGTTTTATTAAATCTTAAAAGGTTCTGAGATTGCTTTAAATTATAAATCAACAAACCAAGTACCACCAGTTTTCTTACTATTGTGAGCTTCAATAACTTCAATAATATTGTTTTTTTCTTATCACGAAATAGTAATAAAATCTCAAATAAATACGTAACTTTATATTGATATTTTTTTATAAATAAATATTATTTTTTTATGATTTCAAAATATTCAATATTTTATTAAAATATATAATAATACTGTATTATATTTATAAAATAATAAGATAAAGAATGAATCATTGAATATATAAATATATACAATTTTAGACTCTTATGTATATATATGTAATACTAGTATGATATGATATTACAATATAACAAAAGTTCTTGCAAGAGCTCTTATAATAAAATACACACACATACATATATATATATATATATATATATATATATATATATATATAATATCATAATATATAGAGTAGATACATTTCTAATTTATTATGCAAAGCTTTATTATATATAGATTTTGAGTTAACCTCCAAGGCATAGGATTTTACAGTCTTAGTTAGCTTTTGTTATTATTTGCCCTCATTTTATATCATATAAATAATATGATCGTGTTTTCATATAATATACAAAACACTGGGATGAAATATTATAAGAATATTTATTTAATTTCTGCACAGTTTAATGATACATAAATATTATTGTATTACAAGGATGATATAAAAGAGAGGATGGCTTACATTCATGTAAGTCTTCCAGTGACGTCATCATGTCAGTGACGTCATCAAGTCATATTTTAGGAGCAAATTTGATTGATCAGCTGTTCTAAACTGGTTATTAGTATAGATTTGATTGGTGAATTGTTCTGAAGGATAACGTAAATGTATAGGGCATCGCCACGAGATTGTTAGGTTGCCTGCTTACAGGATAACACCCAGATGTTTACCTCTCCTCTCTTCCCCTCTTATTGTCAAATCAAACGCTCTAAAGCATTGAAAATAAAAAAAAATAGAAAAATTGACTTTGTTGCCAGTATTATAATTATTTAAGGACACAAAAGTAACTTGTGTATTCTTTATAAACTAGCAGATGATATGGAAACGATATAAATTTAATGTAATAATTGCCATCTAATTCACTTTTTTGCATATTTTCTTCCTTACATCCAACACAAAACTTTAGCGCGGCAGGCTCCTGTAAAGTATGCAATATGTGTTGCAGTGACGTCACGTGGAAATAGCCCATTTTATCAATTTTCTGATATGAACTATTCTCTCCAATTTAATAATCTTGTATGTACCTTGACTTAAGTGGCACTGCAGGTTGCATATATTACAAGGAGTAAATAAATTTAACTTTGTTTTTCTATTACTTTTATTTATGTTACACTGCATCTAAACTTTATTATTACATAATTCACTACTGTCTAAGAAATGCATTGGCTTGGAACGATTAGTCTATTACTACAAAAGCTTATAATATATTATATAAGACTAGTTCATTTTCCAAACCAATGAATATCACATTTATATACCTACAATCTAATAAAATTAGTATTCTAAAGGTGAATATTATTAAAGCTTTTTATGGTCAATAAATTTTTATAGACTTATCTTGATTTATTTTTTTTTATAAAATTATTATTGATTATCAACATGTCTTGTTATTACATTATAATATCCTACTCTGCAATCTACATATCAAGTCTCTTAGTAGCTAATTAGCTCAAGAATCATGGCAAACAAGTAGTAGCCTACTTTACTAATTAATCATGTTTAGGGGTGTGTTGTTGATTCTCTCTCCCTCTTTCGTTACGTGCAACTCGTCTTGTTGTTTGTGAGAGAAGTGAGGATAACACCACATTTGGAGGGAGGGAGAGAGGGGTAGATAGATCTATAGAGAGAGAGAGAGAGTGGGAGAGAGAAGAGAGAAAGGGAGAGAGAGAGAGAGAGAGAGAGAGATAGAGAGAGAGAGAGAGAGAGAGAGAGAGAGAGAGAGAGAGAGAGAGAGAGAGAGAGAGAGAGAGAGAGAGAGAGAGAGAGAGAGAGAGAGAGAGAGAGAGAGAGAGAGAGAGAGAGAGAGAGAGAGAGAGAGAGAGAGAGAGAGAGAGAGAGAGAGAGAGAGAGAGAGAGAAGGAGAGAGAGAGATACTGGGAAAAAGGAGAGAGATGGGGGTGAGGGGGGGGGGGGGAGAAAGAGAGATCATGCAAAATATGAAGGCGTGTGGGCGAGAGTTTGAAGAAGTAAAGTTCATTATGAAAACGTAAATTGCTTTGCAAGCCACAAACTAAACATGAAAAAAATGATGAGATACAAAAGCTTAATGATAAATAATTAATACACGTATTATTATTGGAAAATAGATTTTTTAATTTTAATGTCAAAACTTCGTTAGTAAAAAAATAATATTTTAATGATGAAAAATTTTGCGTAAAGAAAAATGTGTAGAAAAAAACATAATGTGATGTATGCAAAGTGCTTTTAATTTTGAAGCTGTTGTTTTTTTAAGTAGATACTCAAGAAAGTTTAAATAATTAATTGAAATTTGAGTGCTAAATGTTTGTTGGTGGTGTGTTTTTATAAGCAGCATTTTTTTTATTTTGTAATGAAATGTAAAATTATAATTTCGTTGTAGAATTTAAGTGAAAATAATAATTATTAATATTACTGCAAGTGCTATTAAGAATATTTTTCAACGCTTTCGTCTTAATTAAGTGTAATATAATATTTTTTTTTTTAATTAAAACTTTTTTTTAACTTCTTACTGTCGCGAACTAGTATTCAATTATATGTATAATTTAAATTCATGAATATACAATTATTTTAATTAATAAAATTATTGCTTTTCAATAACAAGCAGATGTTTAACTTAACGATTATTGTCACCGGAAGTTCCGCCATCTTTCTTTTATGCGCCGCCATCTTCTTTTCATACGCAATACATATGAGTGACAAGAACAAGCACTATTAGGAAAGCAGTGATCAGCACAGTAAAATATGTTAATTTAATAAAATGAATCACTTTAAACACTTTCTCGTGTATTTATTCATCCATCATCCTTGCAAACATTGAAAAACATTTAAATATGAGTGGTAAATAGTTGTACGCAGTTTTGACTCACTAGTCAAAATGGCTGCTCATGACCGCAATTCATTTGTTTTATCTGCTGAAAAGTGTAAAGTTGTTTTTTGACGATTTGGCAACATTGTTATCCCATCCAGTTAAGCTACGAGCAGCATTGCCGAATTGTGCAGTTTTTATGAAGGCTTGTATCTCAAAAAGTATAAAATGATTATCTATAATTATTATTTCATCATAATTCTATTTAAAATAATGATTGTTTTTTAAGCTAAAATTTGAATCCATTATTCAGTACCATTACGGAGATTGAAATTTGCATTTGATAACATGCGTTTTTTATATCTCAATTCAAAAAATAATGGCACTGAATTTAGGTGTATTTTATTGCATGAGAATTTTTATTTATTTTTTCTCTATGCAATGCTGAAAAATTGGAGTGATTTACCATTTCCTAAGACCAGTGACAATAATCCTTAAACATGTAAAATATTTAACCGGAGCAAAGAGGAGAAGGGGGGGGGGGGGTCGAATCGATCCACACACCTTTTAAACAGGAAAAAAGGACGATTGTTGCAAAAATATTATTATATAATTATAAATTTAAAAAAAGATAATTAATTAGCCACATATAAATATATATATAAATAAATTAATAAAATCAAAAATTCAATTTCTTTTTTATTGAATCAATTTCTTCTAAAATCAATAAATCAAGTATAAGCATTTGCATATATACCTGATATTTTAGCTACTGATAGGGGATGTAGAGGAGAACATTTTAAATTTGTTTCATAATTTTCATGAATGGGATTTTTTTAGCATTGGGTCAGCTGATCTGTATTTTCTCTACCTTAACATACCACATTTCTTATTAAACAAAATAATACAAAATATTTTTTAAATTTCTACTTTTTTGTTTCTTGATTATAACTACACAAACATCAATTAAAAACTTATTTACTTTAAATAATAAATTGTTTATTTAATTACAAATCAAATATTTAAATTAAATTAATAGTTTTTGAAGTATAACAGTTTACCTCTAAATTAACAGACACTATATAACACTAATGAGAATTCGGAAAGAGATATTAAGAGAGTCTATATATATGTAATTACTTTGTCTTTTACGTAGGCATAATATATTTTGCTTACAGAAGTAATTGTAATGAGTATCACGTACCACCACATTAATTGCTAAGAGAGTGAAAGAGGGTTGGAGAGGGTGGTACTGAAACAGAGTATATCTAAAGCAGTGAAAAGAGAGATGAGGGAGGGGGGAGTGAAAAGCATTAGTAACCACCATAAGGGTGAGATATCAGGCTATATTACCTTCCCATCTCTCTAATAGAGTAACTAGCCTATTGTTTAAGAGCATTGAGAAGGTACTGCCACCCTATATATACAAAAACCAACCCTCATATATTGATTGTTGCAAGGGTAGAGTGCATCTACTCATCCATAAGATACAGCTAGGATCTGACAGAGGTTTACAAGTAAGTTACGACAATATACATTATGGATGAGACAGGATTTTCTACGAAGCTGCTGCTAGAACTATCATGACAACTTCTACCGTGGCTTGTGGTCCTTTCTCTCCCTCTCTCTCTCCCTTTCACACCCTCCATCCCCCTCCGTCCCTCCGTCCCTCCGTCCCTCCGTCCCTCCGTCCCTCCGTCCCTCCGTCCCTCCGTCCCTCCGTCCCTCCGTCCCTCCGTCCCTCCGTCCCTCCGTCCCTCCGTCCCTCCGTCCCTCCGTCCCTCCGTCCCTCCGTCCCTCCGTCCCTCCGTCCCTCCGTCCCTCCGTCCCTCCGTCCCTCCGTCCCTCTGTCCCACCCTCTCTCTCCCTCTCTTTCTCTGTCCCTCCCTCTCTCCCCGGTATGCCATGAATGACACAAACACAGAAAACACGTGGCGTAGCGAGGTAACAGCGCGTAACATTTCATGACCCAACTTTTATCGTAAACTAAATTAATGATGCTATAAAATACACTTCTTTTTTTTATTACCGTGTGATTTTTTTACTGAAAACAACAACAACAATGATAATTATATCTAAAAAAAAGTATATATCTAAAAATATTTCTGTTTACATATTGAAATTAATATGTTACATTACTTATTATTATGAAAAAAGATAATTAGTAAGAAATTATTATTATAAAAGGTAAAAATGTATGATTACCTTTTTTACCCTCTTTTCTTTTTTATACGCAAAATTAACAATTCTAGATTTATTTAGATTCTGTTAAACACCTAACAGAATCTATACAACCAAGCAAAATTTGCATGTTAATTTTTTTTTTATGATTTTTGAGTGTATATTTATGGATTTTATACGCAATAATATATTATTTTATCGTGCAGTAAAATGAAATAGGTTTACTTACGTATCACAATACGTATTAAAGCTCAAATATTAAATATAGAAATTACACATTAAATATTACAATGTGTATAATACTGACGAGTTTTGCAAGAAAGACAACATTGTTTTAGTAAAATTGTTAAGTGTTATGTATTTACTATTTATTGTTGACTTGTCTCTTGGAAAGATTAAAAATATTGATTTCGAATTTTTATTACCTAACAGTGACACATGACAATGTGACAACTCACAATAAATTAAAGAAATATTTTATGCGATCGAAATATAGCATTGAAATCGTAATTTTATTTATTTCTATTTTTAAATTATTTTTATTTTTTTTCTTAATGTTTGTGTAAAACTAATTTGAAGTGTAAATTGATTTTATTTTTTATTAGGTTACTGAGGTTTTATTGAAATATTATTATTTTTTATTCCTACCATATTGTAAATGAAAATAATGGGTGCGATTCACGAAGCAGTTATATAGCCCGGCTTCTAACCACGTTTAGCTTAACCACGTTTAACTATAATATACCTGTTTTACGTGATAAACCACCTTGTTAAACGTGGTTATGCTAAACGTAGTTATAGTAGAACTATCATATGGTCAGCGCTGTCACTTTGACATGTGCATTCCTTTCTTACCTGCCATGTCAAAGTGACAGCGCTGACCATATGATGGTTCTACTTTAGAAACCTGGCTAACTGATTCGTGAATTGCACCCAATATGTATTTTGATTATAAAACACTTTCAACTGAAACTGTTAAGTTTAACAATTTGTCTAAACTTTGCAAACTTGGCAATGATGACATTTTCTTTATCAAACCTTAGTTAGGAACTTCTACTTACTAATTACTCACTAACTCTGTAATATATATATATGTATATATATATATATATATATATATATATATATATATATATATATATATATATATATATATATATATATATATATATATATATATATATATATATATATATATATATATATATATATATATATATATATATATATATATATATATATATATATATATATATATATATATATATATATATATATATATAAAAATCATAATGGGACGGCAGGCATTCACACTATATTTAAGAAATCTTAATGATCATTTCGTGGGTTTATCGAGAACGGGGGCGGCCACTACCTTGCAATCTATCCCGGCATTTGCCTGCGACTGAGGGAAACGTGGAAACCTCAGCCAGGACGGACACCTCTGCTTTTCATCAATGGACCAAAGTGATGTCCAGAGCCTGGGGAACCAAACTGCATGCATTGGGCATGTAAAGCGAGATGAATTTACCCCAGGCAGGGTGCAACGTAATTTTTACTTGAAACGGTCACCCATCCAAGTACTAACCACGCTCGACGTAGCTTGACTTCGGTAATCTAACGAGAACCGGTCAATGTACTACACCACGTTCAACCTCAACTTTACTTTAGATTACAAATATTAAAGTTACGCTGTGTTATAAAATACACAGATGATTTTTTAACGTTGATGGTATATGCAATTTCTTGTCATCAAGATGGTTTCATTTCACTCTCTCATAAGCACATTGTGGTGAGATCTACATACACTGAGGGCATTAATAAAGACTTTCAAATGAGCATGTTACTGCTCAAGGGGGGAGAGTAAACGTGCACCAGCACTTACCTTAATAGTTATGCAAGAATGTGAAGAAGAAAAAATAAATATTCGTACTGTATGTAATAATATTCTTGTATAAAAAAAATTAAATGAAAAAATCTTACGATAAAAAAAAACATTTAGTATAAAATAATGTGATGATACAAAACTTTAGAATAATTTATAAAATTTAAACTTGTAGATTTATCTTAAATGTTTTTATCACATTTTAAGTTCATGTTTTATGTTTTAATTTTTTGGCATATTTTTATTTTAATTTTTATTTTTTATGCTTTAAATTACGCCCCCTTGACATAATCTCTGTTGATGAAAGATCTGCCAATTATGGCAGAGGTAGCAAACAAGGGTTGTTGTTTATTCCTCCTTTTGCTAGCTCAGAGGCTCATCAAAAATCTTTTTACATTAGGGTGTGTCATACTTGGAACAATTTACCCCTAGGTATTAGATCTCTTAATGGCTCATTGTTTTTTTCAAAATTAAATGCTTATTTATCGAGTCATTCATTGTAAATAGTTTGTTTATTGACTTTTTGTGTTGTTTACACGCTTAATTATAATAATTATTTACACGCATGTTGTCTTATTGTTATGTTTTCCTCGATATTATTATTTTAATCGTTAAAAGGGATACTATTCGCAACCTCGTTGTGATTTGTTCTTTAAAGGACTGTTATAGTGTCACCTGCCAACTGTTATGTATGTAACATGTGGAAAATATAATAAAATAAAAAATAAAATAAATAAAGTATCCACCAGAAAATTTGGTCGCCATGTTGTAACTGAACGATGTTCGTTTGCTGATTTTATCTTCTTATACTACAACCACCGCGCATGTTTTTTCGCTTCGAAGTCAGAATACTGCCAAAATAGAGGTTAATAATAAAATTTTCATAGCAGCAAACGTAAAAGGTTAGTGACAATACATGTTTTTAAACTCGAAAACATAACATATTTAGGAAGTTAAAAATCTGCGTTCGAAAAATTGTTCCTTATAGGATCTTACGTGCGCCTAATCGTTTCTTGGTAGTAAATGGTGGGACAAAGGGTTGGTGACGTCAAGGTGGATACTTGCCATTGCGTAGTAAAAAAAGCATTTTTTTTTTCCAGATAATTACTTGTACAGTCGAGGAAAATAAAACTGGTACACTTGGCGGACATGAAAGAACCACCAATAGTTTACTCGCCTTGCTGACCGGTAACACTGCTTATTGTTGAAGCTAGGTGGACTAGAAGGATGTTACTGTGAGCTTACTTGCATCATGATCAGTGTTGCCATATAAAACGAGAGAGTGAACTGATAGTGCTTACTTCAATATGGGAACTGTACTATTTTTTTGTCTATAACTGTACAATTCCGAGAGAATTAAAAGATGAGTGTGTAAATCAAGTTAACCCAAGAATTACCGGGTTGGGGGGGGGGGGGGAGATTGACCCGTAACTCTTAGAACTCAGAAGAAAATGTGAACTATTTTTTTAAAAAGAAAGAAAAATCCTAGAATTCTTAGATAGTCAGCGAGTAACGTTTAAAAAAAAAAAAAAATAATAAATTGTGGGGAAAAACTTAATTTCTTGATATGCGATTTCAAGAGCTGGTCGTGTTAAAGCATACATGTGACAAAAAAGTGACTAGACTTAAAATTGTACAATCATCCAGAGTTGTATAATAACATAATATTAAGAGAAAAATTGACATTAACTATTTTAAATTTGTTAATATAGTCTTAAGTTTACTTTGATATCGAATAATAAAGATCAAAATTTGAATGACATCCTGATATCTATCCTCGTAAATAAACTTTAATTAATATTTCTACTTAATATGTACATTTTAAGTCAATATTTACATTGAACACGGCTCTATTCTATAAGATCAACAAACACTGTAAACTCCTTTTGTAGGAACATTGATTTTGACTTTAAATTATCATGCAGACAATATATTGTATGGATAAAATATAAACCTGCATCAAAATGAACTTAATTATAATAAGGTGTAACTTCAACTGACTTAAAATGAAATAATAACATTGTAATTGAAATAAATTTATAAATTATTTACTCTGAGTTAGATATAGGAACTATACTGTTGAATTATAAATACGAAAATTAACAATAAATGTAGCTTATATTTAAATTAATGATAAGCTTAAATAAACACAGCTTGTTAGTTGAAGGAGGGGAGTGGGGAGGAATTATTTTGTTTTACGTATGCAGTTGAGAAGCGAGTAGAAAATGGAAAATGAGCGGTCAATTTTCATAGCAGCGTGGGAAGTGGTGGGCTGTTCTAGTGGAGAGAGAGAGAGAGAGAGAGAGAGAGAGAGAGAGAGAGAGAGAGAGAGAGAGAGAGAGAGAGAGAGAGAGAGAGAGAGAGAGAGAGAAGGAATGAAGAAAGAGGGATGGGGAGAGAGAGGGGTGAAGAGAGAGGGAGAGAGAGGGAGAGAAAGGGATGGAGCTAGCGGGAGGGAGAGAGAGAAAGAAAGAAATACAGAGAGAGCGAGAGATAGAGATAGAGAAGGAATGAAGAAAGAAAGAGAGAGAAATGGAGAGAGAGAGGGAAAGAGAGAGAAGAGAGAAAGAAAGAAGAGAAAGGGAGAAAACAAGAAAGAGAGAGAGAAAAGAACACGTGGGGCAGTGGTGGGAGAATTTAGTGGTCGACTCAATTATTCCACAACTAAAGCTCTCTCTGTACCAAACCATCTGCTATGTCTCTCTGCCCACCACGCTTCCACGTAGCTCTCATCATATTTCAAGCAAGAAGGCCTCCCCCTCTCTCCTCTCGTGGCCAACGATTCCTCTTCATTACTCCTTTAGTAAGAGAAGGCCAAAAGATCTTGCCAATTAAGATCCCCTCCCTTCTTCTTAACACACGCTTTGCACTTTGGCAGAGTCTTAGCAATGTGACAGTAACGAATGCCTACCCAACCGACCAAACACCAAAAATGAGAAAGACTTTACTTTTTTATCCTTTTTTTTATATAAAAAACTCAATCACATTATAGTAACAAACTGTCTTAGTTTGCATTTGAACTAAAATAGTGATGATGATGGGGAAATAAATTTGTTATATAAAAAATATATTATATAAAAAAAAGCAATTAAAATGCTTTGATTTAGTGATTTTCAAACTTTTGTAAAAGCTTTGTATTTTTATAATTATTTTCTTTCTTTGAATTTCTCTGCTTTACAACTTGTTTTCCTCAACAAATTAATTTTTAAGTTTTAAATTCAAGGACAAATCTCGCGTCAGTTGATCAAGATCTCAGAATCGGCCCCCTGAATGCAACAAGACTTGCAAGGGACTTTGAACTTGCTATCAATAGATGGCATACAAATTTTAAAGTGGATCTGACTTATCAGTTTTGTGAAAATTGAGGTAGAAGTTTAACGTTGTCCTTATGGACAGAAACCAGAAATGGAGCTGTTGTAAGAAAACTGCCCCCTTGAATTTGACTAAACCATAAGTGATTCAATTTTAGTATATTCTTGAAAATTAATATTTTATTTTATTTGATTCCATCTGAAAGAAATTTTCAATAAAACACAGAAGTAACGAAGATAATAATTTGAGGTAATAACATAGAGTTAAATGATTTTCAAATTTAGATTATATAATAATGTGCGCCATAAAATTTAATAGAGTATTGTCCTCAAATTTTTTTACTGCAGAAATGGATAGAGGGTGCAAAGTTATGCTACCCTGATTTTTTTTAGATTTTTTAGAGCCCGGGAACTATTTTTAAAAAATTAATCAAAGTCCTTTTCGTGACGTCACGAGACGCCGCTCCTTAAGAAAAAGATAGGACTTGCCGCCGCGTGACGTCACAAAAAGGATTTTCAATAATTTTTTAAAAATAGTTCCAGGTCTCAAAAAAATCTGAAAAAATCAGGGTAGCAAAACTTTGCACCCTCTATCCATTTCTGCAATAAAAAAAATTGAGGACAATACTCCATTATCACTCAGTTCTTAGAGTACAATCCAATGTACACTCATCGCCTTTGAAAAGTACTGTTTACAGCCTTGTTAATCACCATGCCATGTGATGTACTTCCAATGGTATGATCTAAAAAGAAACAAAAATTTTGCCATTTATCATCAGTAACATTAATATACATATTATAAATAATTATAGGACGCGGCAACATAAAGATTTGCACATGAAGCCTTATACGTTGTCGTTACGTGATCATAATCCAAGCTAAATTGTGCCCCTTATATTTAATGATTTACCTGATTATATAAAAAATTCTGAATCATTTCCTTCTTTTAAAAAATAATTATTTAATATCTTATGATGAATTTGTTTTATAGCGTTAAAGAATGTTAACAAAAAAAGTAATGCGTATATAATTATGTTTTTTTTTTATTCTTGTTGTTTTGTATATTTTTGTTATGATGTTTTATGACTGTATATGCATGAATTTTTCTATGTTATTTGTATAGCCTAAAGAACTGAATAAATCTATTAAATCTATTAAGGTGACAAGGGCAGAAGAAACCGGAAAGCGAAACGTAAGGGGGGCTTTTAATATGTACGTAACAACTGTATGATATTATTTTTTAATTGAATTTGATTTTATAATTATTATCGTGTTTGAATACATGACTTTGAGTTAAGTAACATAATTTTTCAGATCTTTTTAACACTTAAAATCACAGGTCAGGTAAAATCTCTGTTACGTCATATTGATGCAATGTATTTTCCCCTATGTTTACGTGTTAAATATTTGTATAATGTCTAAAAATTTTACAGCTCCATTTTGAGGTTGTTATGGGGATAAAATAAACATTGATAAAATTATAATATATTTAACTCGAGGTATTAAATATGTTTAAGATAAAAAATTTCAAGCAGGTTGTCCATTTTGTTTAAAAGCAAATGGAGCGTTATATAATACAAAACACGAGTTATTTTTCCACCTTGAGGCTCCGTTTCATGCTGAAAGTTGTTGAATGGTGGGATAAATTTTGTTATTTATTTTTATTTGGAAATTTACTCAGGCCATATTAGTGGTAAACAGAAAATTAATAATTTAGTATCAACCTCAAAAATTTTTTATTGCAAAAGTGGATATAGGGTGCAATGTTATGATTTTTCAGATTATTTAGAAGCCGGAAGTATTGCTAAAATGTTTTGCCTAGGTCAGGTTTGAACCCACGCCCCTTTTATGTCCTATCCTTTTTATTAAGAGAGGCGTCACTTTCTCTGTACTTTCAATATATTTTTTAAAATAGTTCCCGGCCTCTAAAAATTTTGAAAAAGATCAAAGTAGCAAAAATTTTTACCTTAAATATTTTTCTGCAATAAAAAATAATATAATAATTTCCATTTGCAATACATTATTGTAATTAAATTATTATATAGAAACCAACTAATATTGCAATAGGAGTTTATTTTATTTTCAAAGTTTAAAATATTCATACTATATATTATGTGGCGATGTATACAAATAATAAACAATTTGTTTGTATTTAAAACTATTTAATTACATTAATAGCTCTCATTATGTTTGTTTATATGCAAGTATAAAGTGCACCAATATTAATGAATAAAACGCTTCATTATGCAAATACATTGTGCAAGAGTAGAGAATTAATTGAAATGGCATACACAAGTGATGTGTTTTATTGTTAGTCGTTGCAGATAAGTGCAAATTTATGTTACTTCGTGCAATTTACACAAAATTTCAATGTTTCCTGAAAATGTCATACAAATTACCCATTGCAGAACTGCAATGGAG
This sequence comes from Siphlonurus alternatus, assembly GCA_949825025.1. Lineage (NCBI taxonomy): Eukaryota > Metazoa > Arthropoda > Insecta > Ephemeroptera > Siphlonuridae > Siphlonurus > Siphlonurus alternatus. The sequence continues at coordinate 5,336,257 of OX463781.1, read as the reverse complement.
TATGTATCGACTTCAATTTTTTTTGTTGCAGAAATGGATAGAGGGTAAAAGTATTGCCACTCTTTTTTTTTATAGATATTTTAGAGTTTGGGAAATATTTTAAAAAAAATTATTGAAAGTACAGAGAGAGTGACACCTCTCTTTAATAAAGGGATAGAACAAAAAAGGGGCGTGGGTTCAATTCTGACTTCGGCAATACTTCCCGTGCTCTAAAAGAATTGAAAAAAAAATCAGAGTGCATGGCATAACTTTGCACCCTCCATCCATTATTGCAATTAACATTTTTGATGTCGATACTCTCTTTACCACAATTTAAAAATATTTTTTTGTGTGTGTGTGTGTGTTTAAGTTTAGATGTAAAATTAGCATCAAAACTTTATAATTAGATTTTTTTTAACTGGTTCAGTACTTTGATTACAAAAATAATTAGAAATAAATTCAATGTTACTGAATGAGCCTTTAAAAGATAAATTTAAATTGTACTGTATTGATTTTTTATTTTTATTTATTTTATTAGTGATCGAGCTATCCATGGTAAATTGCTTCCATTATGTTGGCAATTAAAGTATAAAAAAATGTTAACTTTAATACTATTTAAAACAATTTACTAAATATATTATTTTTTAGTACTAAATTGCATAATATCATGAAGATGTATAAAGTTAGTTACAAATTATTAATTAATTGATGATTTACTATAAATTGAAGCATTCCTAGTTGAAAAATTACATCTTTATCCTCTAAAACGGTGCAAAATAAGAGGGAGTTAGACGAGGAGAAAAATTAAAGCGAATAATATAAATATATAAATTCACTTTTCAATAATGCAGTATCGTCCTGATTTTTTTTTATTGCAGAATAGATAGAGCATGCAAAGTTATGCTACCCTTATTTTTTTCAGATTATTTAGAACCCGGGAACTATTTTTTAAAAAAGATTGAAAGTCATTTTTGTGACGTCACGCGGCGGCAAGTCCTATTTTTTCTTAAGAAGCGGCGTCTCTTGACGTCACAAAAAGAACTTTCAATAATTTTTTTAAAAATAGTTCCCGGGCTCTAAAAAATCTGAAAAAAATCAGGGTAGCATAACTTTGCACGCTCTCTCTATTTCTACAATAAAAAAATTTGAGGTCGATACTCTATTGTAAATTCTATACCATGCAGGTTGTGAAAGACGAACTAGACAGTTAACGTTATGTTTAAAAGTTAAAAAATAAAACTTTTATATTTATGATAAACAAATAAAACAATCTAAAAAAAAAAATCCTGTATGCGTATATATAATATATGTTTAGTATCTAGAGTGAAAATATGATATTATATCGTAGATAGCAGCTATAGGAGGGTATAGAGGGGTGAATATCTAATATGGCAATAGCAATTTCCAAGATTGGTGAGGAGATTTCACCCTCGAGTGAAACATATATCGAGATTGCTAGCCAGCACTGCGCCACCACTGGCTACTCTTCGCCGCAGTAGTGGCCACAACACCAAGGGAGGGGGGAGGGGGTTGTTAGTGACGATAGAAAAGGCGGAGGGACTAAGCTTCAAGAGGATTTCTACCATGGCCTTTATCTTTCAACTATAATATGCAAACATGTAGGGTAAAAAAAGAACAAAAGAGAATAATTTATGTGTTTACAACACGTAGAATATCTCTGACTTATCAAAAAGTGTTAAATTGTTACAAAAAAAAAGTTTAGTTGAAATATAACTCTTAAAGGTAGGTTTACAAAGGTGAGTTTCAAAAACAGAGTTAAGGGTAAGGTAACACGCCCAATGTTAAAAAGAAAAAAAAATCTCTCACATGAAAATGTTTAAAAAAAAAAATTAAAATATTTTTCTCTACATCCCTTAATATTAGTAGCTAAAATATCAGATGTACAAATACGAGCTAGTTTTTAAGTTATGAATTTTTAAAATTGACTACTTTAACATGGACAAATGGAACTTCAGTGATAAAGTATATTTAAGTATAGTCAACTTTAAAAATTAATAACTAAAAAACTAGCTCATAATTGTATACCTGATATTTAAACCACTGATAGGGAATAGAGTATTGACCTCAAAATTTTTATTGCAGAAATGGATAGAGCGTTCAAAGTTGTGTTACCCTGATTTTTTTCAGATTTTTTACAGACCAGGAAGTATTTTTAAAATATTATTGAATGTATTTTTTGTGACGTCACGCGGCGGAGAGTCCTATCTTTTTCTGAAGGAGTGGCGTCTCGTGGGACGTCACAAAAACTTCCAATGTTTTTTTTTAAAAATAGTTCCCGGGCTCTAAAAAATCTGAAAAAAAATCAAGGTAGCATAACTTTGCACCCTCTATCCATTTCTGCAATAAAGAAAAATTTGAGGTCAATACTCCATTGTAGAGGAGAACATTTTAATTTTTTTTTTCATAATTTTCATGTGAGGGATTTTTTTAACATTGGGCGTGTTATCTTACCCTTAAGGGTAAGGTAACGCCACCAATGTTAAAAAAAATCCCTCACACAAAAATTCTGAAAAAAATTTAAAATGTTCTCCTCTACACCCCCTATCAGTAGCTAAAATATCAGGTGGACAAATTCGATCTAGTTTTTGAGTTATGAATTTTTAAAGTTGACTACTTTAACATGGAGAAATGGAAATCCCATGTTAAATTAGTCAACTTTAAAAATTCATAACTCAAAAACTAGATCGAATTTGCATACCTGATATTTTAGCTACTGATAGGGGGTGTAGAGGAGAACATTTTAAATTTTTTTCATAATTTTTGTGTGAGGGTTTTTTTTTTTAACATTGGTGGCGTTACCTTACCCTTAAGGAAAATGTTGAGCATTTTCTATGGTCACCATCTTGGTTTCAAATGTTTTAATCAAGTTTTTTTGTAACACAAAAATCATGGCATTTATGGCCAAAGTCGTATGCATATTTATATTAATATGCAGTGTATGATATACAAATAACAAATTAGCCCATGGGGCAAATGATAAAATCCCTTCAGTAAATGATTTTTCATCCATATTTCCAGATTTATTATAAATGTTAATTAATTTTTCCTAACTTTTAAGACCGATGACGGGTTAATATATAATAATTATAGTTATAGTTGAACTGAAATTCCCACATTCAATGCATTTTCATATTTATAATAATAAATATAAACTGCAAAGTATACACTTTCGTTTGGGAGAATAATTTTTTAACATTCAATATTTTATCCATGTTTCTCAACTTTTTGCAAAAAATCACAAAAATACAGATTTAAAGCTTGAAAGGCAGAATATAAATACCACATTATATTGTACTTATTATGAAAAACAGTTTCATGAAACAGAAAAATACTTTTTTAGATTTTTTTAAGTCCGTAGACAAGATGTTTCTCTATCAGATGACGTTTGTTTAATTAATTCCAATGTGTTTTTTCCGTCATCGGTACGTATCATACAAGTAAAAGTATAAGCGTTCGAAAGCAAAAGTGTGAACTCGGCCGGGAATTGGACCCGGGACCTTTCCGTTATCCAGACGGATGCTCTATTATACCAGACGTAGTTCACACTTTTGCTTTCGAACGCTTGTATGATACGTACCGATGACGGAAAAAGCACATTGGAATTAAATAAGTGTATATATATTACTCACTTGCTGTAACATCCATTGGCAGCCATATTTGACTATTAAAAAAAAAAAAAGAGTATTGATAATGAACACGATATTCGCCGCCGCATAAAGTTGGATTTTCATGAGCGACAACGGCGATGCGGCGAGATTTGACGTAAAAGCTGTGAAATCCTATGCGGCGGTGAATTCACCGGTAATCGCGTTAATTACGGTGCTCTTTTTCTTTTAATCGCCAAATATGGCCGTCAATGGATGTTGCAATAAGTGCGAATTATTCATGTCGCATGATAAAAATCGTCATGTGAATCCTATTAATAATTAGCTTTTTAGAATTTCCCGTTATTCACAAATAAACAACACGTTATTATTTGTTAAAGATAAGAATCGTATAAAATAGCTGTAGTAAACACTTGGCATGCCTACCATTGAACGTCGGTAATCGAATCAACAGCAGCAGCCGGAGGGCCTTGGTTGATGTGCCCAGCCGAGCTCGAAAACGCCTTCCGAGCAACTTTGGAAGATCCTTCGCGAACCCCCTACTGCCGCTGTTTGGCGCAGCCTACTAAACATTGGAACGGTAGAAAATACAGTCCCAAACCACGCTATGGTAGTAAACAGTAGGCTACATCAAACATAACTCAACTACTTCACTACCCTAGCAAAGTTAATATTAAAAATATTATCACAATTTACAAATGTTTTGTGTACTTATTTTTTAAGTTTGATGTTTTATTAAATTGTGATATTTGTTCTATCTTTTTGTTTTTATTATGAATGATAACATTCATAAATAATGTTTTTATGACAGTATTGATTATGCTAATGAATTTTATATTATAAACACAAAATTGTTTTTGAGGTTAATCTCATTATAATCTTATATGAAAAAACGAAGCATCTTCATAATAGAAAATTTGCTTTGAATTTTTGTATTGCAAATTTGTATAGAACATATATATTATCCATATAAAATAACCCTCTTGGACCCTTAAAATAATGCTGAAAAATGCAGTGACGTCATAGTTCATAGGGAAAGGCTCCATACATGACTATGACGTCACAGCGTTTACCCCTTTATTTTGAGGGTTTCTAAATAAATCGGCTAAAAATGGATACATCATACATTGAGGCTCTCATCTAAACATAATTATAAATTTATCATGCAGGTTGTCCATATATTCACATACTATTTAATTATTCTTAACTAAGCTCTGTTTCTTATTGATAAGGTTTATATTTGCAGATAAGTAAGTCCATAATGAATCTTTAAAGACAATGAAAAAAAAATGCAGTTTGTAGCTAACTACAGTGAAATTTACATAATATTCCCTCAGGAAATAGCCGGAAGTGTGAAGTTTCTGACCTTTCCATTCGTATTTCATTCATTGCAATCTTCCACATAGGTCAGTACTTATACTAGAAAACACTCTGTTAAGTTTCAAAACTGAAATTCAAACAGAACAGCCACAAAGTCCACATTTCCGGCTACTTCCAGAGGGAAATTCAAAATAATTTGACTGTATCAACTCGTTTCTTCAGCATGCAAGGAAAAATAAAGTGGCTACATGAAAAGTTCAAATTATTTGTATTTGAAAGTTATCAATCAAATTTAGGATTTCCTACCTTTTTGCTTAAAAAAAATGTAGAAAATAATAAAAGATGTTACACCAATTAAATTAAGATTAATTTTATCTCACCAAAAATTTTAATTTTAAATTTTTATGCCATACATGTATGTTATATATTGAATTGTCTTAAATGTGAGATAAATATTTGAATTTTGAATTTACTCTTTAAAATCATTTCCTACCAATAAACTTGTAATAAATTACTAAATATTAAAATATTGTATTATGTTTGGACTTATTTTGTTTTGTTTTTTATCTATCTGTTATTTTTGCCATTTTGCCTAAAAAATTATAATGAAAACCTATGTGTGTTTTGTACAACCTAAGAGTTCAAAATTATTAAAAATGTCAATTATCTGCATGCTTATTGAAGATAAATTTTCAATGATAAAGGGACAATAATGAATTTATCATGAAATATACATCGAATTTTAATAAATTGCACTGGTTAATTATTTATAATTGTAACGCTTATAAAATATAACCATGATATTGTAAATTTATAAAATATAAAGAAAAATAAAAACATTTCGTAAACCGACCTTCATATTTGTTACAAACTTTTTGTTTTAAAAATTAAAACAATTTTTTAAAAGTTTCAAAACGGCACTTTTTTTTTTAACAAATAGAAAAAATAAATGTGTATTGTCTTCCCCTTGGATTATGATTGTCATAAATCGTTTCTTACTGAACTTTAATTGAAGTAAATGAAGCCTCAGGGAGATTCAGACGTGTTGGGTTTATAATATACAATGCTGGGTGTTCAAGTCAAACTTTCTCTTTGTGTGAGGAAGCAACAAACACATTAAATTTATATGTAAATATATTCTAATGGCATATATAGCAATAATATGTTCCAAAACTCAAACACTTTAATGAACATGAGAATATGTTATTTGAATATTTTGAATTCATCTAGTTAATATTTAATTAATGGCTTTATGAATTATGATAATAACATAATGATCATTGCATTTTTATGGATAAATTGAATTAGATAAATTATTTGTGTTGCTTAATTCATATTAATAGAGGGCACTTACAGAATCATTAGTCCACATTTATAGGACGCCCTATTTCGAGTCTAAAATCGGGCCTTATATCGGGCTTTAAAAATCGGACCTTAAAAATTGGACCTAAAATCAAGCCTTCTAATGTTGTGGCAGATGCAAAGGATCGATTTAAGGCCACATTTTATAAGGCCCAATTTTAGGCTTAATTTTAAGACTAAAAAAAATGGTAACTTATTTAAACTTATTATTAAAAAAAAAGTATACTTCCTAAACAAAAGACCAATCATGGACCGTAAAATTAACTTAGGTATCGTACAAAAATATTTAGCCACATTGCAGGCATACCAGAATAATTCTTACATGGGGTATGTAAAAAAAGTATTAACTTTGGTACAACTGTAATACAAAACACTTGTAAAAAAATAATAAAAAAAAAATAGAAACGTTACTAACCCAAATTTAATTCTGATAACATTAAATTTAGTACATAATGATGTGCAGACAACGGGTGGAATTTTATATTAAATATTAGCTTTTAAAATGAAAATTTACATGCAGATATTAAAAAAAAAATAGACATTTTGTAGAGTGGTATAATATAAATATATTTTTATTATAAAATTTCTTAAATTGATAGCGCTAAGGAATTTTGTTTTTCAAATTAAATAATTTTAAAAATTATTGTGTTACATTTATAAGTGGATTTTTAGTGCTATACAATGAAAATTTTTCATTTATTATTTATACAAAAGCTGCGTAGCATGAGAGAGAGAGAGAGAGAGAGAGAGAGAGAGAGAGAGAAAAGAAAAAAAAACTTTCTACAAATTAATAGCTTTAAAATTATTTTGAAACGTTTATATTTCTCTGAAGATTTTCCTTGTTACACATTGAATAATATATAAATATAAGTGGAAAATATTTTCTCATTATAATATCTTAACGTATACACATACATATTATACATTTAATCCAATTATAGCAGAAGTTATTAATTACAAAAGTTGTGTGGTTGTATATAGCTCTAGAAATATAAATCCAGGTATTATGGATATATTATTATATATATATAAAGGTATAGCATAAGTTAGTTGAAGTTACCACACAACGTTTGCTCTGCTTTTTAAAAGCTATGCAGTAGAGAAAGAAGCCATCAAAATCCCACTCCTCTTGCCTGATGCATATGTTAATTTTCTCGCCCTCTTTTCACTGCAAACTAACATATATTCACAGCCACTCACATCTGCATTAAGTCAAAAGACTCTTGCCCTCTTTATATATATACACACCAAATCTGCTAATGTACTGCGGTGAAATTGTCGCAAAAGTTCAATATTAGCAAAAATGTTTTCTAATTTTGTTTTTTTCGTAACATATTAAAAATTAATTCCATTTTGTCAAATATTTAATTAAAAAAGTTATATTGCTATTTAAATATTACCCTTTCATATTTTATACAAATGTGCGTATGAAATGATGAAAACTTACAATCGTTATAATGTAACAGTAATTATGTAAAAAAAATAACTGCATGTAGTGTTTAATAAGGTGGTTGCATGAGCAACGCAATCAGTCTACTTTACAGGAAATAGGTGAAAATACAGACTGGCCCAGAAATGGTGTTCCGATCGTACGCTAAATTTTCGGCGGGAGGACTTTCAGCTAGAAAGTTATAATTTGGCATACATAAAGCCAGGTTAGGTTAGGTTGTAAGTTTTTTTGACATGTGTTAGATTTTTTTTTAAATCACCATTTCATGACTTTTTAGCGATGGATTCATGATTTGCATTACTTGCTTATGGGATTTCCATGTTAAATTAAGTTGATAGAAAAATTTTGTCTGATCAGCACCAAATTTCTTTTCTGGAAGGTTCAAAACACGCTGAATCTAATGGTGTAATTTAAAATGTGATAAAAACAACCCCTAACAAGATATTGACCCTTACTACATTAAAAAATGATTGTATCCTAATTTTGACACTACCATTGAAACGAGCTCATTTTTTTACTTCAGAAAACATTTTTGATATTTTTAAATCAGAGACATTTAAGGATTTCATCATTAGGGGTGAAAATACCAACCCCTAAAAATAAAATCCTTAACTAACTCCGACTTAAAAAATTTAAAGGTGTTTTCTGGGGTAAAAAAATGAGTTCGTTTCAATGGTAATGTCAAAATTTGGATACAATAATTTTTTAACGTAGTAAGGGTCAATATGTCGTTAGGGGTTGTTTTTATCACATTTTAAATTACACCATTAGATTCAACGTGTTTTGAACCCCCCAGAAATAAATTTGATGCTGATCAGACAAAATTTTTCTACCAACTTAATTTAACATGGAAATCCCATAAGGAAGTAATGCAAATCATAAATCCACCCCTAAAAAGTCATGAAAGAGTGATTTTAAAAAAAATTCTAACACATGTCAAAAAAACTTACAACCCTTGGCTTTATGTATGCCAAATTTCAACTTTCTAGCTGAAAGTCCTTCCGCCGAAAATTTAGCGTACGATCGGAACACCATTTCTGGCCCAGTCTGTATATACGTGCGCAGGCCGCCATGACGGTGGAGTGTTAGTTGCATGCAGGCAAAATATATTAAAATAATATTATAAATTATAAACAATTTAAATTGAAAATAACATATGTGAAGTGAACAGTGAACAAAATGTTTAAAAATAAATTAGAAAACTTTTGCCCAACTCAAAAATTTAAATTTTGTCTTTAAATATTTTTAAATAAATATTATATTTTAATGTTTCATCCTATGCTTATACATGGCTGTAACTCCACCAACAAGGATACCGATGACCGTTCAAACTCCCGATCTGATGACGTCACTTGCAAGTGCCTAATAAATACCTAGTAGAAACATTCCATAGATCAATTTCTTTCTGAAATTTTTTCCCACTCTTTTACTTGACTTCATAATGTTGTTGATTGATTGTTGTGTTTTGAAGCAATCGACAATATTGAATAACTTATAAAACATAATTGTATTACAAAATCATTCTATATTCCAATGCATTGCATCAATACGCATTAAATTTTAGTTAATACATCATAATTTAGATTTGATTAAAAAGCAATGTCGATAGTGTCGACCTTTTTATTATTAACTCAAAATTCAGCAATGGTACTCTCGAATTGGAATATTTTTTTTTGTTTTTCAACATGTTTAAACTTACAGTTAGGAGGGTCGCACACTTCTTTCGTATCGCATCGTATGATAAAAATTTAGAACCAGTTCTAAATGAGAAACTTACGATCGCATGTGATACGAAACGAAACTGTGTGCGCGTACACCTGAATGCATATAAGGTTCTTAATTTTTTGTTATCATACGCTCCGAAAACATGCGATTCTGTGTGAGAGAGCCCTTAAATTAGTAAATAGTAATTTGGTTCAATCCCTCTGAGCATGAATTCTCAATATTATATAAAAAGCAATGTACATTCTCATGGCTTTAATGTATCAATATTTGTATAATGTAATTAGTGTAATTACTGCATTTCAATTTGATTAATATTAAGTCTCGTAATTAATAAAAAATTGAATTAACTCGCACCAAATGCTTCAATTTTTTCATTTCTTGCATTTATGGAATATTTCAATTTTTTCGTTTCTTGCATTTATTGTATCCTCTCTCTGGCTACGTAAAAATAATGAATAAAATAATGTCATTTTTATTTAACGAATATTCATCGAGCTGGAAAGAAAGTTGATTCTTAATTAATATAAAAAAAATCTCCACTCTAACTACAAATAATTATTAATTACGTACTTTATTCATTATATTGTATAAAACTCCCTATAACAGATCAAGAAAAACTTGAGTTGTCTTTAAAAAAAAAACTTCTTAAATTTCACCGCCAAATTCACAAGATAATTTGTTTCAATTACTTCATTTTTAAGATCTTCCGTTGGCGATTTTTGTTTAGTTCCATTTTTTTTTCAATTATTATACTTGAAATAATTTTATTATTCTTCCGGAAATTATACATGCAGATTACATAATACCATGCCTGTGTTAGTTGAGGCAGACAAGATTCAAGATTATAATTGTAATATTCTAAAGCATCACTCAGGTTTAAAAATGAACCTCATGCATTTTCTTGATCATCTACGAATTGTACCTTTTGAATTTAACATGACTTGAAGGGAATTTTAATCTTCCCCTGCAATGTTTGAAAAATTATACTTCTTTAAATTATCCATTACACGAATAAACCTAATCTTTTTACCTAATAAACACATCTTATTTCTTCATCGCTCTAAAGTGAGGATGAAATGGAGACAATGGGCGCGATTCACGAAGCAGTTAACCTGGGGGGTCTTCAAATAACACCACTTAACCTAAACTTAACCTAAGACTGTCTTAGCGCAACAATAAAGAATACGCTAAGACTGTCCTAATTTTAAGATTGTTGTAATTGGTGTTATTTGAAGACCCCCCAGGTTTCTAACCACTTTTAGCTTAACCACGTTTAACTATACGTGTTTTACGTGTTAAACCACCTTTGTTAAACGTGGTTAAGCTAAACGTGGTTAGAAACCTGGCTAACTTCTTCGTGAATCGCGCCCAATATGCTGAGTGCGATTCACGAAGCAGTTATCCAGGGGAGTCTTCAAATAACACAAATTACAACAATCTTAAAATTAGGACAGTCTTAGCGTATTCTTTATTGTTGCGCTAAGACAGTCTTAGGTTAAGTTTAGGTTAAGTGGTGTTATTTGAAGACCCCCCAGGTTTCTTAATCACGTTTAGCTTAACCACGTTCAACTTAACCACGTTTAGCTTAACCACGTTTAGCTTAACTACGTTTAACTAGGTGGTTTAACACGTAGAACAGGTATAGTTAAACGTTGCTAAGCTAAACGTAGATAGAAACTTGGGGGGTCTTCAAATAACACCACTTAACCTAAACTTAGCCTAAGACAGTCTTAGCGCAACAATAAAGAATACGCTAAGACTGTCTTAATTTTAGGATTGTTGCAATTTGTGTTATCTGAAGACCCCCCTGGATAACTACTGCGTGAATCGCACCTGTTATTTTTAACATCTTATTCTCAATAAGAGAAAATAAGACGTAATCTTCTCTTTTTCCCTCTAAAATGATGCAAAATAGGAGAGAATTAGACGAAGAGGGAGCTTAATACCGAATAAAAGATGACATTTATTTCAACTCTGGTAATTACTGCATCGTTGTAAGTCAAAAATCATCTTAATTATCCAAAGTGGTGCTATAAAATTTAAAAGCAATAATCTTTATCATAAAATTTTAGAATAGAGAAGTGAAAATAAATCGTGTTATTAAAGAAACTTTATAATATAAAATATGTTTCAGAATTGACAATACGTGCTACATGGGTCACGCACTGATTTCGTATCGCATTGTATCGCATCAAATGATTTCGTATGATACAAATTTTGAACCGGTTTGAAAAATACTATAAATAGGCATTTTTTTTTTTTTTTTATTTATGTTTAAAAATTTTCGTGCAATTTTTGCTAATTAATTTTTGCTTATCCTTTTTAAATGATTTTTTTTTCCTTTTTTTTCTATAATAGTTAAATCTTTCATTTTTGAACTATTGAAGTGAAATTTCTACTTGTATTTTGCACCGGCAACATAAATTTTATTAAATTTATCTTTGCTGAACAATAATTGTATGTTGTGAAATTATAATAATAAAAAAAAAAAAAATGAGAAAAGTACGATCTCATGCTATACGAAACGAAGCTGTGTGCACGCGTACATCTGATTGCATAGGTTAAAATTTTTTTTTAGCCTACGCTGTGAAATCACGTGATTCTGCATGAGACAGCATGGTATTATGAACTTGCGAATTACCATTCCGATGTTGTAAAATATTATTAATAATTTCATAAGAATACTTGATTCATACCTGTTATTGACAGTTATACATTATGCATTAATGTACTTGTATGAATAAAAAGAATTTTATTTTCTCTATTGAGAAATATTATACTTTAAATCTTCATAAAAAGTACTGTAATTTGAAGTTATTGTAAATATGTGTAAATGTGATGATTGAAAATCAATGGAACATGCAGTGCAATTTACTGTCAATTTATTGAAAGTCAAGTCATAAAGCTTGTCTGCTGAGAATGAAATATTTCAAATTTATATTGTTGTACAAATAAAATTGAATTCAATTGTTATAAATAATATACAGACGTCATTACTGCATGTATATTTTGTTTAAAAATAAATATTTGAATGTTTAAAAGAATTGATAGTTCTTTTCAGATTATTAATAAACAAAACAAAACAAAAGGACATGTTTCTCTATAAAATTCATTCATTTAATAACAACGTATGAGAAGGTAAAATATATGTTACTTTAATTTCTAATTAACATTTCATATAATTATGTAAAAATACACACATAATGATAATTAAATTCCGTAATATGAGAATGCAAAATGTATAAAACTTTTACTTCTAATTAAAGTTTCATGGAATCATATAAAAAAACACAAAATTATATTAACATATACATATATTAACATATTAAAATATTTAACATATATTTTTAAATTATTGAAAATTATTGCTAAAATATTTATATAGAGCTAATTATTTTAATTTGCAACATACTGATATACAGAAGGTTTACATCGAACACCGACAAAGGATAAAATTCTGAAAAGTGAATTAAAATATAATATATTCCGTTGCATGAAAAAGCTATTTAATAATACTAATTATGTAGAAAAAAATAGAGCTAATTAAGTTGAAATATTATTACTTACCATGTGAAGGTTGAACAATATTGATAATGATGATAACTGGGATGAGATAAAGCGAGAATAATGCTGAAGAGGCCATGCCAACATGACCTCAGGTCAAAATCTTTGGTGTCAATTCACAGGGTCGACATGAACACGAGGATCGAGAGAAAGGAAGGAGGAGGATTCTGGTGTTGGAAGCTAGCGGCAAGAAGGACGAGCCACTACTGAAGCCGGCGGCAGGCAAGACGGCCGCTTAACATCGATCTAGAGCCGGGGCGCCACCAACGGGACGACGGGCAAGCGCTCTGCTTTTTTTTTAAGTTCCGCCCACCTTTCTTCACCCACGTGTATAAAACGTTTCCGGTCAACCATAAGGTTTCCGTTCTTTTCTTGTTAGTGAATGACAAGTAACAATAGTATGTGTTGAGTTTGTTAAAAAAAGATCGTAATGTTGAAAATTATCTCGTTTTAAAAATATAAACTCTAATTACTCTCTAGAAAGTCTGAGATTGCCTTTGGTATTAATTTGTTACTTAATTGGCGTACATTTCTAGACACTACGAATTTTTTCTAGTTAAGAAATTACGTCTTCAACTTATCCTTTATACGTCTAAAACTAATCTTATTGCGTCTTTTTACCTTAAAAAAGCACATTTTATTTCTTCGCTCAAAGTGAGGATGAAATGGAGATTTTTTTTTTTAAGTTTTATGCTCAATATTATAAGAGGAAAGAAGAAGTAACCGCATCTTTTCCCCTATTTTTTCCTCTAAAATGGTGCAAAATAAGAGGGATTTAAACGAGGAGAGAACTTAATAGCGAATAAAAGATGAAATTTATTTCAAATCTGGTTAGTAAAATTAATAAATAATTACCATTGTCACGTTCCCATAATATCAGTGTGATATGCAGTCAACATTAAATCTTGCAGGTGGATTTATTGTTACAATATTTACGAACATTTTAATTAACATTGTGTTAGTTAAATGGCATTCATGTTTTATAATTTAATGTTTTTGAAAAGTTAAAAAAAAAAATGTTTTGCCATTAATAATTTGTATGTTTTTTTACACAAAAGATGTTAAAAAATAATGAAGCCAAAGTAATTCTTTGTTTACAATTAAATACAACATTTTTGTTTACTTAAAAATATGAAAGAAAGAAACAAAAATTGTAATATTAATTTGCCATGGAAATTTCCCAAGTTAAGTATATTTTTATTTTTACGTCATGAAATTTAAACTTTTGTTCTTGGCAATAGAAACTACGTCAAGTTACTTAATAATATTCAAGTGCATGTAAAAGGAGATGATTCTCAAGAAATTGCCTTGTGATTCAAGGATAATGAAGTGTAGCGGATAGCTTACTTTGAAGTCACCATGTCTCCCAGTGACGTCATCATATCGTGTTTTAGGAGCGAATTTTAATTGCCCAGCTGCTCTAAACTTGTTATCATTGTTATCAATATAGGCTGCCCTATAAGTTGACAAATAAATTCTTTAACTTATCATTTATACGTCTAATCCTAATCTTTTTATATCAAAAACTCATCTTATCAAATTCTGTTAAACAATATTATATTGACAGGAACTGTTAGTACAACTGTTATTTATTTTTATTTTTTATTTATTTTTTTTTTGACGCAGGATTATGTCTATAGTGTATGTATATTTTAAAGTTATAAGGATAGTAGCCACTTCTGTGATATAGTGCCTTTGGTGCTTTGTTGCTATCCCCACCCAGTGTTATTACTCTGTAATTATTGCTTATGTAATCTGTGGTGAAATAATAAATAATAATAAAATAATTTCCTCCTCGCTTAAAGTGAAGATGAAATGAGTTGAAAAAAAAAATTCTCGTCTTTTTAACTCTCTTTTCCTCTAAAATGGTACAAAAAAGGAGGGAGTTAAAGGAGATCTTTAATATCGCAAAGAAAATATTAAATTTACTTCAACTCGGGATTATTATGATATTTTTCGTGTTGAAAAAAAAAAACAAAAAAACATTCGTATAGTAAGTATTATACTAGAAATAATGTACATAAAATTATAGTCTCTAGTAAAAGTAGAATTAAACTAATTGACAATGGTTCAATTCATAAATGTATCCAACTATATACTAAATTAACAATTATATAATTATAAAATGTATAACAAAAATATGAAGATTTCAGAAAATTGGTTAACAAGTTTCTTCTCAATTTTTACTGTTATTATGGTCTTAAAGACTTTTTGCACATTGAAATTAAGTCAATTGTTTGTGTATGTTGCCCTTGGACGAGTCTTGCCCATTTATGATGCTTTATTATAACTGTTATTAATATATGCATAAATGTATTTGCAATTGAACGAATGAAATTAATTTCAATTTGGTTCAATATTGGTATATCCGAGTTGAAATAAATTATATTTTTATTCTCTATTAAACTCTCTCCCAGTCTAATTCCCTCCTATTTTACACCATTTTAGAGGGAAAAAAATACGAGGTTATGTATTTTTTCCTCTTCTTAAGCATTAAATGATAAAAATGTTGTCTCCATTACATCTTCATTTGAGGAAATAAGATATGTTTTTGAGGTAAAAAGATTAGGTTTAGACGTGTAAAGGGTGAGTTTAGGACGTAATTTTTCAACTAAGGTAGGTTGTTGTTTTAATTGGGGATGAATTTTACAGAAGTTTGACGAAAATTGTCGAATTACTTCTTCAAATTTGCCATCCTCATCTTTTATTATCCTTGACTGCAAGTAGTGTGGAGATATTAAACACTGTAACCTACTTTACATAAGAACAACGTCTAAATGCAGTAGTCTACTTGGAGCCGAGTTTTGTAACATCATCACTTTGAGTATCATATTTCTGCGTGCTTAAGTTCGTTGTTGTATTAAAATTAAATTAATTAAATTTTAACAAATTGTTTTCATTTGTATTTTGATCTCACTAAAAATTAAATTATTTTAACCCTAGTTGAAATATCAACTCATCATTTACACATCTGAACTTACTCTTTTTACGTCTTTTTACCTCAATATTACATATTTTTTCTCCCTTGTTCAAAATAATGATAAAAAAGAGATCAGTTGATTTACTGTATTTGTCAAATGTAATTAAAAAAGATAACTTTTTTTTTTGTTTAAAAAAATTCAGTATTAAATGAGATTGGAACTGATTTTACTCGATATTTTTTTTTTTTAATGCTTTCATTCAATTTAATTTCCCATTATTAAAATAAATAATAAACTTCATTATATTTTGTATCTAATGTAGATTAAATTTTCTTGCAAAGAAAATTATTGTAGTAAGGAAAACTGTGTTGTTTACTTATAATAATTATTTTTGATCTAAAATAATTTCTTCACTAGTTACTCTGTAAGTTGAAAAATTACGTCGTCAACTCATTCTTTACACGTCCAAACTTAATCTTTTTACCTCTAAAACACATCTTATTTCCTCTTCGCTCAAAGTGAGGATGAAATGGAGACAACATTTCTAGCATGGCATATTACACTCAAGAAGAGGAAAAAAAAAAGACGTAATATCGTCTTTTCCAATATTTTTTCCTCTAAAATGGTGCAAAATAGGAGGAAATTCGACGAGGAGAAATCTTAATAGCGCATAAAATTTGACACTTATTTCATCTGGTGTATTTTTTTTTATAAATTTGCATAACATAAAACATAAACATTAATACTCTGCATGGAGAATTATTATTTAAAAATCATTATAAAGAATTCCTAATACATAAATCATTAAAAATACCCTAAAATTAATTTCTATTGAAAGTATTAAATTTCAAAGAAATGATTTGATTTGTTAATGCTATATATTTTTAATGAATGCATACAAATTATATTAATTATGACTTAAGTCTCTTGATACATTTAAACTTTTTCCAAGCAGAAATCTTCTTATAAAATTATTACATTTCGTTTATAAGCCAATTAATATAAAATTATATTCAAAGATAAAAACTTTTAATATCATAAAATTTTCTCTAAGGAATATAATAATTATTAGAAAAAAAAATGTAATTAAGTTTTATACCTTTATAACATTATTAGTGCAATGTACTAATTTCTATATAATAATAATAATATATTATTATTATATAAGAGGGGAGTATTTTCTTGTTCCTTGCATTGAGATTTGTTATAGTTACATAAAAGTAATTAGGTTATCACCTATCCACTTTGTCTTAGATTCTCAGGGAGGGAAAATGACCATTCGTTGTTCTTACTAGACTTTATGCATCTTCCATAATGACATTTTATATAAAAGGGAGGGAAAAAATAAAAGAAAGAAGACCCCGCATTGACTTGGAGCTTTGCCCATCGCTCCCTCCATGGTGCAGTAACTAGAGCTCTCTCCCCCCCCTCTCTCTCTCTCTCTCTCTCTCTCCCCCTCTCTCTCTCTCTCTCTCTCTCTCTCTCTCTCTCTCTCTCTCTCTCTCTCTCTCTCTCTCTCTCTCTCTCTCTCTCTCTCTCTCTCTCTCTCTCTCTCTCTCTCTCTGTCCCCATCCACGCAATCAAGTTATTATAGCAATAAAAACTCACGACTAACACTGCAAGAAAAAGTTTATAATTCCACATCCTTACTATCGTCTCTATATAGCAATTTGATCTTTTGTTATGGTCCTCCCCCCTCCCTCCTCAATCTCTATAAAAGATATACTTTGTTAAGAGACAATTATGTAATTTAATACTTTATTAAATATTTAAACGTTGAATCAGATAATTATTTTATTAACTGCAAAACTAATTGTCATAGATTGTTTTCATATTTATTTACGATATTCCAAAGAGTGATATGAGATGATATAAAATAATATGTATGTATTTCTTTTCTGTACTTACCCACAAGTGTTTATATAACCAAGTTGAAACAAATTGCATCCTTTCTTCGCTATTAAGCTGTACTCTCGTCTAATTTCCTCTTCTTTCGCACCAATGTAGAGGATTAAAGAGGGAAAACGATGAGATTACGTGTTTTTTTTTTATCTTCTTGAACATAAAATATTAGAAAAAATATTATCTTCATTTCATTCTGACTTTGAGCGAAGAGGAAATAAGATATGTTTTAGAGGTAAAAATATTAGGTTTAGATCATCTGTAAAATATGAGTTGAAAAGACGTAATTTTTCAATTAGGGTTATTTCAAGTATATTTTATTGAAACTCGATCGTCATGTACACTCCTCGCATCTAAAAAGTTCCCTGCTGCCAGCCTTGTTGATCAGTCACTCTGCCCCGCGTGAAAATAACACAGGACACATTATGATTATAACAATTAATGCTGCATAAGGGAAATTTTCAGAGGCGAGAAGTGTATATTTTTAGACTTGAATTAATTAATTAAAATATAAAACCCAAATTTTTATATTAATTTTGTTTATTTTAAATTTTATTATAGCTTTAAATTGTAAAGTCTACATTATTGATAACATGAAAATTTGTATTATTGTAAAATTAATAATAGTTAAATTCTAGTATTTGGCACAAAGCGTTGGTGTCGCTTATTTATATAATAATAGTTGACACTACCATAAACTGTTTCTTTGATTTAATAAATAATTCATTTATAAATTATAATATCCAGAGCCTTAATGGAAGTTTTATTTTATAAATTTAATCTAGTTTAAATATTAAAAATGAGTTTGACTGTAGTATTAATAATTTTACCATACAATATACAGAATATATTTAATTTTCTATATTCCATATAATATATTATACTCTCTAAGGCATTGAAGATCAAAAATCTTAATTTGCACTGCAGGCACGTAGTGTAGTAAAATAAGTCGTAAAACACACCAAAGAAGTATACAGGTGATCAGAATGCAATAAAAAACAAATAAAACAAAGCACTATCAAATATTTATGCAATAGAGAGCTAAATGTTTTATTTTTATTTATAAATCTTATTTTATTTTTAACATAGATACACAATGATTATTTAATTAATTAGAAATTTATTTATTCAATATAACGTACAACTAATGAAAAATTTCATTTTTTAAAAAATATACTTGAACTATATTCATTTAGTTTTATATGGCATTTGTCATAGTAAAAAGAGTATCATATTTGTACTTGTGCGTCATCGTAACAATATGAATAATTATGAAGCATTCTATAATACCCTGCCCAATCCATGTATAAGAAATAAATATGTAACTAACAAAAAAAAAAAAATTAAAAAATTTGCAGTATGATTACCAAGAGGGAAGAAGGAGATTGAAAAGGCCCACCTTAACAGACATTAAAAATTGTGAGATATTTAGAGCTAAAACTAAAATACAATAAATATATATATATATATATATATTTATTGTATTTTAGTTTTAGCTCTAAATATCTCACAATTTTTAATGTCTGTTAAGGTGGGCCTTTTCAATCTCCTTCTTCCCTCTTAGTAATCATACTGCAAATTTTTTAATTTTTTTTTTTTTGTTAGTTACATATTTATTTCTTATACATGGATTGGGCAGGGTATTATAGAATGCTTCATAATTATTCATATTGTTACGATGACGCACAAGTACAAATATGATACTCTTTTTACTATGACAAATGTCGTAAAAACAATTAAATAATAATAATGAGATAAGTAATTGGGATAAAATAGTAAAGTGATAAAATTCTATATATATAAAAGACTACACAAAAACAAAACTAAAAATCTGAAAAAATTAGCAATTCCTAGTTAGCCAACCAGCAATTAATTTCTGCAAAACTAACTAGTGTGGAAAACATAAAAAATAGTGTTCATATGGATCGATTTAACTAACGGGTCATTTGACTCTCCCCAAATTATTATAGTATAGCAAAAGGGATAGAAACACACCTAGGTAAATGCTCGGGTTAAGATTAAAGAAGTTTAGAAAAATACCATAAAAATTATTTTTTATTGAAACGAAAAAAATAGTTACGAGGTTGAGCGTTGCTCAGTGCATTGACCAGTTTTTGTTAGATCACCAAAGATCACATCAAGCGTGGTTTGTACTTGGATGAGTGACCGTTACAAGTAAAAATTGGTTGATCCCTCCCTGGGGTAAATTCGTCTCCCTTTCCACCCAGTGCAGTGATGCACTTGTGTGTGGTTCCCCAGGCTTTGGACATCTCTTTGATCCACTGATAAAAATTACAGGTGTCTGTCTTGAATGAGGTTTTCCACGGTTCCCTCAGTCTCTCTTCAGCGAATGCTGTTACGTGTAACAGGCCATCACCACTATTCTTTCCCTCTTATCACTATACACATTACTCCGCCACGAGCACGCTGTAAGTTTTTAAATATGTCCCCAGTTAAAAAAAATAAAAAAAGTATACTTAAAAAAAATCACCTAAATTTTTATTCTGATTAATTATATTTTTTTTTAATTGAAAGTAGAAATACCGTTTAATCACTCCTTAAATAAATAATGAAGGTGTGGTGCAGTGCACTTGACCGGGTCTCGTCAGATCACTGAAGTCAAGCAACACTGAGCGTGGATAGTAGTTGGATGGGTGAACATTTTCAACAAAAACCACATTTCCCAACCATGCTTAAATCTTTACGCTTTTCCACCATGTGGTTCCCTGGCTTTGGACCATTGTACTTCGGTTCATTGACAAAAGCGTGACATTTCTAATAAAACACAGCACGGGTTTGTTCGTGATAAGTCAACAATTACAGCTCTCTTTGAGTTTGTAGAAAAAAACCTTAAATGTCTGGATCATAAAGAAAATGTTTTTGGTCTTTTTCTGGATTTATCAAAAGCTTTTGATTTTGTTGTACATGTTATATTGTTAAGCAAACTTGAAAAATATGGTATACATGATATTCCACTAGAATGGACAATTTGCATCAACTTTTTTTAGTAGCTCAATCGAAAGAGGGGGTCGAAAAATACACCTGTGAATTTTATGCGATTTTTATTCGTACTGCATCGTGGCTAAAAGAGAGGTCACGTGACCTGGAGCCGGTGCCCGTGTCGCCCGTGACGTCATTGAACTGTCTGGTCAAGCAAACGATTGTCTATATAACGCTTGTAAACAATAAATTAATTGTTGCTTGTTTCCATAGCAACGTGGTTGTTTGCAAGCGTTATAAAGTCGATCGTTTGTTTGACGGAACAGTTAAGTGACGTCACGGGCGACACGGGCGCCGGCTCCAGGTCACGTGACCTCTCTTTTAGCCATGATGCAGTACGAATAAAAATCGCATAAAATTAACAGGTGTATTTTTCGACCTCATCTTTCGATTGAGCTACTAAAAAAAGTTGATGCAAATTGTCCATTATTAAAAAGTTTCTTGTCAGATCGACAACAATATGTCTCACTGAACACCAATAATTGTGAAGTAAAATCAGAATTATTATATAGTTCTATTGGTTTTGGACAGGATACAATTTTGGGTCCCTTTTTGTTCATTGTATATGTCAATGATTTAATTATTAATAATGGTGTTATTGATGTAGTACAGTTTGCCGATTATACGAGTTTCAGAATTAGTAACTCAACATTGTACATCTAAACCTTCTTAAAATAAGAGAAAAAAGCGTCCCCTTAATTAAGAAGGTCTTATTTTAAGAGATTTTTATCTTGAAACAAGTAAATACGTTCTTAAAATAGGAACCTATGTTCTTAATTTCAGATATGTTCTTAAAGATAGGTTCTTATTTTTAGAATGTATTTACTTGTTTCAAGAAAAAAAATTCTTAAAATATGACCTTCTTAATTAAGGGGACACTTTATTGTCTTATTTTAAGAAGGTGTAGATTTACAGTGAAATTCTAACGAAGTAATTCAAATTACAAATGACCTCATCTTGGAGGTAAATTCCTGGTTTGAGTCCAACAAGTTGAAACTTAATGCATCCAAAACTAATTTAATCAATTTTCATTTAATAGATAATTATGTCAAATTGCAAAATGAAATAAAATGTGGGGACGAGTTCATACAATTTAAAGATAAAAAAAAATTACTTGGTGTTGTAATAGATAAAAATCTGAATTGGAACCACCATAAAAATCAGTTGTGTGTAAAATTGTCTCAAGCTTTTTTTGTTAAAAGACGTCTCAGGGATTCCATTGATATGTCAATGTTAAAAAATGTATATGTTGTGCATATTTTCACTCGATTTAACTTATGGAATCAAAATATGGGGTCATACTAATCAATGCTTAATGTCACGTGTGTTTAAACTACAAAAAAGCGCTATTAGAATATTAGCTAGTGTCCCTGCGGGGGCGAGTTGTAAAGAAATATTCAAGGATTTAGACATTTTACCTATTCCTGCACTGTACATTTCAAGGGTATTGATCTTTGTTAAAAAAAATCAACATTGTTTTGCTCATTGTAAGCTTACTCATAATAAGTATACCACAAGGCACAAAAATATGTTAGCCCTTGAATATCATAGAACGTCTGCTTACGAAAAAGGTCTAATGTACTCAGCCCAATTGTTTTATAATGGTTTACCTGAAGATATTAAAAGTGAAGAAAATATTTATGTATACAAGAAGAAAGTGAAGTGTTATTTGCTTTTAATGAATGTGTATAAGATTGACGATTTTTTCAAAAAAGACTGAATATTTATTAAAATTGTAAAGTGCTTTGTTATTAATGATGTATTGTTGACTTGTCTTTAAGAAAGATTAAAAAATTTGAATTGAATGCTGTTAAGTTCATCCTGGCTGAGGTTTCCACGTTTCCCTCGGTCGCAGGCAAATGCTGTGATGGATTGTAAGTCCGTCGCCGCCCCCTTTCCTGAACTGTCCGCGAAGCGCTCAAGTTAGGATTTTGGAACTAAGGTCTGGTTTTTCAAAGTAGTATGTAATTAGTAAGTAGAAATGTAGAAATACTCAACAGAGTTTGATTAAAAAATATATATAATAAAAAATAAATAATTGAAATGAAACCACTGAAAATAGTTCATTAATTTCTTAATTATTATTTCAAATTGTTCCTATAGACTGTATAACTGGACATTACGAGCTTTTTATATAATTATATTTATTTAATAATAAAAATTAAATTAATAAATTGTCAATGAGGATAATAGATCAAATCAATTTTATTTTATGAAAACTTAGAACATATTCCAATTGTTATGTACTATACAGTACTTGCATGATTGTTCAATTACACTTATAGTTATTTTTTGTTGCTCTTATATAATAAAAAACCTTATTCAACCGATGATTGCTTTGGAAACAATATTGGCCAATTATATTCTGGCTCTTACAAAAAAAGTGAGATATAATTGTGACTTTATATATATATATATATATATATATATATATATATATATATATTATTAAGAAATATACTTAATAATTATTACTGTCCAATATTGTAAAGGAAATTGACTGTAAAAAATATTAACACTATTTTCCTTTTATACATCAGACCACATATAAGATTTCAGGTATATAAAAAATGCCAGGATACAAAATTAAGTGTTTTTCAAACAATTTCTTTAATAAGGAAATACTATTTCAAATACATTTTCTGCACTCTAAAAACGTGCAAGTATACTAAAAGTAAAAGGAATATAACTAATTTAATGTTTCCTTTTCAAATTTCCCGTGTGTCTGTGGATATATTGCGTTGCCCGAGATGAAAAATAAATCAAAGAGAATTTTATTAAATGTATTACATATATCCATATTGTATTAAATTGGTACCTAAATTTGTTAAAAAAAAAAAGGAAAATTCATTTAAAAACATTCATGATAAAGTATGACTGAAAAAAAAAATCAATATTCATAAAATGAAATGGCAAACAAAATTTGACATGAATTAATTGCTTTTTCACAATCACTAACAAGCTATCAAACTCACAGTTATAACAATAATTTTCATAGCAATGTGATAAATTATCATTTGTCGTATATTTTGTTTATTATCAGTTATTTTGTAGCAACAATTACATACGTTCTGACTTCTGAAAACATTCAAAAAATTGTAAACAATATAATTAATGGAAAACTTCCACTTATTGAATGTTTGAATATTTTTTGCATAATGTTCAAATAATAATTTATAATAATTTTCATTAATAAAATTATATACTGTACTTACAAACCTTAAAAATTATTATTTTGATCAGCCCATCTGCAAAAAAAAGTACAAAAAATAATTATGCATTATCAAAAGCAATTATCAAAGAAATTAAGAGCTTTGGTATAAACTTTCAGCACTCAATCGATTACTAAATCTCCAGTAACAGCATTACATATAGAATAAATTATGTACAAGCTATATAGTTAAATAATACAATTAAAAAGTCAAGCAAAGCCAAACGCAGTTAGTATAGTTGGATGGGTGACCACTATCAACAAAAATCACATTTTACATCCAATGATAAAAAATTGTACTTTCCCGTTATCTATGTGGTTCCTGTGACTTTTAAGTCATTGCACTTCCGCTTAAATATTAAAAGCTTAAGTGTCTATTCTGACTGAAGTTTACACGTTTCCCTAAGTCGCAGAGGCAAATGTGGATAAATGCAAAAGGCCGTGACCACACCAATTTTGGACACGAATACACAAAATTATTAAGAGTTTGATAGGTTTGAGTTAGTAAGTAAAAATGTTAATATATTAATATACACAAAAATATATATTTTTTTTTAATTTGTGCATCTAAAAACATTATAGCATGATTAATATAGTTTTTTAATAAATAAACTATGTTGAATAAACATTTTCAGAATTGAAACATCAAAAATTGTAGTACGAAATATGACGTCACAAAATTATATAAATTTTCACGGAGCTGCAATTTTGAATGTAACGTAAGTGCTGGAGCGTGCAGCAGCGAGGAGAAGGCAGGCAAGGAGCCACGCAGTGGTTGTTAGCACCTTGTTACCCGCACAGCTTTGTGTGTGAATACATTTTCATTCCATCACAGTCCCCCCCCCCTCTTTCTCTCTCTCTCTCTCTCTCTCTCTCTCTCTCTCTCTCTCTCTCTCTCTCACTCTCTTCAATACACGAGAATTGTGCTTCAAACTAATCCTACAACTTAATTTTAACAGAATGCTGAAGACTGGGTGTGTATATTGCCCCAAGGAAGAAGCAATGTCTTAGATGATAGTATATATATTAATTATCATACCAACTTTAGAAATGTCAATGAAAGTTATTTGAATTTATATTGTCTAGTATTTTAATTACTTTCTAATTCTATATAATACAACATGATATTTCACTTAATTAAATCGAAATTATAAATTGATATTTTATGTTGTATTCAAGATAATAGAATTATAATATACATTAACCCATTAGGGACTGAATTAATTTTTTGTTTCAAATTTTTGTTTTTTTGTTATAAACTGAAAGTATAATGTCTATAAACAAGAAAAATCACAATTTTAATTTTTTTGAAATTTAATTGCTCTTTTAATTGACAATTTAAGTGCGATGCCATACGGCATCGCTAGGACATAATGTTGTCAATTTGTGTTTTTTCTTATTTGAGACTTAAATCTCTTTCAGTGCTTGAACATTTTTATTTTTGGGTCTCTATTATATAGGCCATTCTGTTTCATGCCCTCCCAAAATTCAGAGGGTCCCAAGTGGGCCCTAACGGTAAGGGGCCCACTACAGTTTCAGTACTAAAAATATAGCACAGTGATAAAAATTGAACTGGTCATTATTATCAGTTCCTGGAAGTAAAATACGTTGTAGTATATAATTTCAAAGTTTTTTAAGGGACCTGAAACAGGCCCAAATAAGGGTCCCAAGGGTTCCAGAGCATTATTTAGATTCCTGTCATTTCTGTTTTTTGTATTTGAAAATAAAAATGACTTGTTAGAATTAGTATTACAAGGCAAATCCTAACAAAATGGGGTACGTGAGGGTCTACAATTTGGGCCCCGGGCCCCATGAGACCCTAGGCCCTGTCTTGCTCAACTTTTTTGTTGTTTGGCATCTTCTGTTTTCTATTTTTTGTGGCGTGTTCAGACGCGGATCCAGAAAAAAATTTCGGTGGGGGGGGGGGGGGGGTTGCCTCCATAAGGTCAATGTTAAAGAAAAATTGGAGTGGAGGAATTGCCTAAATTGCCCATGTTAAATCCAAAATTTCGGGGGGAGGGGGGGGGGGCTCCGTGCCTGGGCGTGTTTATTTTATAAATTCACAATTCATATGTTCAGCGTGGCCCAATGCATTGACTATTATGGTTTTCGTTACATCACAGAAGTCAAGCTACGCCAAACGTAGTTTGTACTTGGTTGGTGACCGTTTCATATAACAATTACACTGATGAGGTAAAAATTTATCTCACTTTCCACATAGTGTAGAGATGCATTTGTGTGTGGTTCCCAATTTTAGACATCGTTTTGGTCAATTTATAAAAAGTAGAAGTGTCCGTCCTGATGTTTTCCACAGTTACCCCAGTCTCACCTCAGCAAATTCTGGTGCACGTAACAGGCTATGGCCACCAACCATTTTCGTACATTATCTCTTATCATAAACCTGCCGCGAGCTGTAGAAAAAAAAAAGACTGAAGCTCCAAATAATATGTGTATTATTTCAATTTCCATATTTTACATAAAACAAAAATTGCTAGCTTCAGGTTACAGAGAGCATACATGTTAGTAGAGCAATTTCAATGACGACTGCATTAGAAAATAGAAAATGCCAAACAACAACAAAGTTGAGCAAGACAAGGGCGAGGGCTCATGGGACCCGGGGCTCCAATTGAGATCCCTCACGTACCCCATTTTGCTAGGATGTACCTTGTAATACAGGCTCGGACTGACCATAAGACTGGGTCAGGGATCCCTGACTGACCCCTCACATTTTTAACACAGGAGGATAGGAAAAGTGGCCTCAGACCCCCTGAAAAGTGGCCCCTGCTGCCTGTAATGCCCATATGGCCATGACTGGCCTCCAGCTTCCCAGTCCGAGCCTGTTGTAATATTAGTTCTAACAAGTCATTTTTATTTTCAAATACAAAAAATAGGAATGACAGGAAGCTAAATGATGCTCTGGGACCCTTGGGACCCTTATTTGGGCCTGTTTCAGGTCCCTTGATATACTTTGAAATTATATACAACAACGTATTCTGCTTTCAGGTAACTTGAAATGATAACCATTGCCATTTTTATTACTGTACTATATTTATATTACTGATGCTGTAGTGGGCCCCTTACCGTTGGGGCCCACTTGGGACCCTCGAAATTTTTGTTTCGGTATGAAACAAAAGATTCCATATGAAAGAGACCCGAAAAAAAATATTTACCCACTGAAAGAGATTGTAAGTGTCAAAGTAGCAAAAAAGCATAAAGTGACTACATTATGTCCTAGCGATGCCGTACGGCATCACCTTTACTTTACATGGAATTTCACCAAGAATATTAATTTTGAAAAAAAAAATTAATTTTGCATTTTGAAGCATAGTATGTAGGGAGCATTTTAATGTTTGATTGAAAATTTTAGCATTACCTCTAAAAAAGTTATTAAGGTATATTCAAAATAACTTTTTGCAGAAGTCGTACAAATTATGTACCCTAAACTTTGCTTTACCCCTGTGACGGGTCAAAAAAAAATTTTTTGAGCAAAATTAACATTTCACTACCTCTATAGTGTCAATGCAAATCATTATTGACTATTTTTATCAATGTTACATTGTAACTTAATTTTAATTAAATTTTCTGCTAGGGG
>OX463781.1:5219480-5308405 GCA_949825025.1 Siphlonurus alternatus | reverse complement strand
CCTTAACTAACTCCGATTTAAAAATTAAAGGTGTTTTCTGAGGTAAAAAAATGAGCTCGTGTCAATGGTAATGTCAAAATTTGGATAAATTAATTTTTTAACGTAACAAGGGTCAATATGTCGTTAGGGGTTGTTTTTATCACATTTTAAATTACACCATTAGATTTAGCGTGTTTTGGACCCCCCAGAAAAAAAAAAATTTGGTGCTGATCAGACAAAATTTTTCTATCAACTTAGTTTAACATGGAAATCCCATAAGGAAGTAATGCAAATTATGAATCCACCCCTAAAAAGTCATAAAAGAGTAATTTTAAAAAAATTCTAACACATGTCAAAAAAACTTACAACTCTTGGCTTTATGTATGCCAAATTTCAACTTTCTAGCTGAAAGTTCTCCCGCCGAAAATTTAGCGTACGATCGGAACGCCATTTCTGGCCCAGTCTATATTTATATATATATATATATATATATATATATATATATATATATATATATATATATATATTTATACTGAAAATTTGAAATACCACTTACTTCCCCTCAAAACTCAAAGATATTATTTTATAACTGCTTAGTTAATATTAAAAAAATAAAAATATTTATTATATAGTTGAAAAATTACGTATTACACGTCTAAATCTAATATTTTTTTCCTAAAAAAACACATCTTATTTCCTCCTCACTCAAAGTGAAGATGAAATGGAGACAATATTTATTTTCTAACATTTTTTGCTCAAGAAAAGATAAGAAGACATAATTTCGTCTTTTTCCCCCTAAATTGGTAAAAATTGAAGGGAATTAGACGACGAGAGAGCTTAAATAATAGCGAATAAAAGATGGAATGTATTTTAACTTGCTTTATACTGTATAATCAAAGCAACACAGTGATCAAGAGCAAGGAACATAAGTCTTACTATTTATCTGAAAGATTTACTTAGATGTACGTACTTCTCCCTTGCTGTCATAGATGGCGCTGATGTAAATGCAGTGGAATGACAATCAAATTACTTTAACATACTGTGTGTTAGTTAACTACATAAGATAGAATAGAATAGAAGAATAGAATAGAAAATATCTTTATTGCGGCGAGGTTTAGGCAAGCCCATTCTTGCACCTAACCGCCAAAAATTACAGTTTGGGATTTGCTGAAAGAGATAATTAGACAGGTATTGCATTAAATTTAATATTTAAAAGCACAATTTTTTTAATAAAGTTCATAAATTCTTCATCCCATAACTAAAATTAGCACTGAATTCACTCAAAAACACCAATAAAATATTCACTTTTATTACAAAATCACTGTTAAACTGATAGACAAATTAAACAATAATAATAAAATAAACACTTACATGCAACTTTAAGATAAAGTACATATACATAGGCATACTAAATACTTAATTAATATAATAAATATGTAAACAATACAGTACTTAGATATGTATATATAAAAATGTGTCTCGTATCTCCCTGAGATAGTGCCTGATAAGGCCTTAGTGTACTGCGTATTTACGCTGCCTGTTAGTGCCTTGTACTACGAATCTTCGAGTACATATGAGGACTGTGTAGGGGGTCTTTGCTGTCATTTTCTTCCCTCAGCTCTATATTAAGGCTGTTAAAACAGGACCTGTACGATTTTCCCACTGGAAATTAAGAGACACCCCCTCCCAATTTTTTTAAATCCTAAATATTATTCAATATTTTTAACTGTCATTATATTATAATACTTGTTGAAATAGTTGCAAATAATTGGTATGGTAAATCAGAAGAGTCTAGCTAAAGCAGCCCAGTAAGGACATGTTTTTCCGAAGACGCCAGGTTGGATATTGCTTTTTTATGTGACAAAATGTGGAATCGACCTCAAAATTTTTTATTGCAGAAATGAATAGAGGGTGCAAAGTTATGCTATTCTGATTTTTTTTCGAAATTATTTTAGTCCGGGAATTATTTCTAAAAATGATTTAAAGTCCATTTTGTGACGTCACCAGGCGTCACTCTTTAAGAAAAGGATGTAGGATTTAACGCCTCGTGACGTCACAAAATTAACAATCAATAATTTTGTAAATATTGTTCCCGTGCGGACTCTAAAAAATCTGAAAAAAAGAAATATCAGAGAAGCATAACTTTGCACCCTCTATCCATTTCTGCAATAAAAAAAAATTGAGGTCGATACTACTCTGCTTTTTTTTAGATTGGTGGGGTCATGTTCCTTATTGTAACATTCCTTGAAGTTAAAAATAAATCACCTCACGTATGCACGGACGTCTGTTCTAGACAGCCTGTCTCTTAATTGTCCGTGGGAAAATCGTCTAGGTCCTGTTGAGACAGTCTTATAGATCCGAGGGGAGGGAATGACAGCAAACACCCTCTACACAGACATCATGCGTACTCGAAGATTTGTAGTACAAGGCACTAACAGGAGCGTAAATACGCAGTACACCATCAAGGCCTCATCAGGCACTATCCTATGTAGTTAACTAACACACAGTATGGATGTCATGGTACAAATCATTTGATTGTCATTCCACTGCATTTACATATCA
Source organism: Siphlonurus alternatus (assembly GCA_949825025.1). Lineage (NCBI taxonomy): Eukaryota > Metazoa > Arthropoda > Insecta > Ephemeroptera > Siphlonuridae > Siphlonurus > Siphlonurus alternatus. The sequence continues at coordinate 5,305,864 of OX463781.1, read as the reverse complement.
GCGCCATCTATGACAGCAAGGGAGAAGTAAATATTTCAGATACTTACGTTGTACTTAAGTTCCTTGCTCTTGATCGTAGTGTTGCTTTGTATATAGAGAGAGTTTTATAATGCAATATATACGATTAAATTATAATGTTCGTGAAATCAGGAGTTTTTTAAAAGAAAAAAAAACATCATGCACATTGCACATTAACATACCTGTTTATATTTTTACTGATAAATAATATAATTTTATTATGCACTCGATCTATTAATTATCTGATAAATATTTATTTTCTTTCTAAGGCAATTAATGTACACTCGTCGCCTTTGAGACCTCTTACAGCCTTGTTAATATCCATGCTCTGTGTTATTCTTACGGGTTATGGTGATTTACAATGCAGCAAAGGGAAATTTTCCAAGGCGATGACTGTACCAACACATTATTAATGTATGTATTACTGCATTATATCAAGAAAATTATTTTTAATTTTTAAATTGTTATTTTTTTAAAGAACAATAGGTATACTTCTACTTATTAAGTAAAAAACCAAGCAATGATGGACAGCTTTTGTCAATGTACCGAAAGTGCCATGATTCAAAACCAGGACCACATGGTGGTAAAGCACAACGATTTACCCCTGGGTGGAAGGTTTGTTATTTGTCAAAAATGTAAACTCATCCAATTACAATCACTACGTTTACATGACGGTGTTTAATGCATATTCGTTGACGACGCCTCATAAGAATAACATTATTTGTCGTTAACGAATACGCATTAAACACCGTCATGTAAACGTAGTGAATGACATGCCTGGCATAACTTGACTTCGGTGATTAATTGAAATTATAATAATAAATTTGTATACCCAAATGCGAAAGATGTGAAGCATATATTTCACATTCATGTAACGAAATGTATGGTAGCCTTGCATTACTTGCAGTTAAATGAAAACCTATAGATTGTACATACAGTATTTTTTTACATCAATTTACGAATTCTATATGATTTTATTAACAAAGCATGTAAAGGGAGTTACATAAACTAATTTTACCTATGACTTTTGTTACTCACATGAGAGTTTATTTATACGTCAATTAAACTAATGAATGTTCTTTTTTCATTAACATATTATGAGCTACTCATGCATTGAAATTTTATTCTCTCTATATGTTTAATTTACTATTATATATAGAATCTTGGTGAGATACCTTTCATAAAAGCATCAAACAATAAATAAATGTAATAAAAAGTAATGTATGTATCAGCTTTCAAATGATGCTCAGTCTGCAGTGAATGTGCATCTATTGAAACATCATTTTGTAACCTAGTTGCGTCATAAAACAGTAAAGGAACTTCAGACTATTTGAAATGTATAGTCGGCAAGCTTTTTTGTTCTATAAAATAGATTTCTTTTGAAATTGTAACTGCAGTCAATCATTGTATAACTTGCTTCGTTCATAATAAAATAATATTATGTTACTGATGTAATGTCTGAATTAATTTACATTCTCTTTGCTTGGCTTCTTTCATGGTATTTCAGGTTAATGGTACGAAGGGATATTCATATAATGGCCGATTTATAAGAGAATGATGTTAAATTTGTAGAATTTATGAATTTTAAATGTCCTTAAAGATAAAAAAATCTTACCTTTGTAGATTATTTTATATGTAATTTAAATATATAATATAATTAATATAATTAATTTAACTTTTGTATAATAATAATTAAAAATGAAATACTATAATAATATGTTAAAAGTAAAAAAAAATTGGAACATTAATTGAATAATAAAGAGTACTCGCTAGTAGGAATTAAGTGTGGCTCAGTGCACTTGACCGGGTCTCGTCAGATCACCAAAGTCAAGCAATGTCGAGCATGGTTAGTAGTTGGATGCATGGGTGACTATTTTTAACAAAAACGTTTAATCGTTGTGCTTTTCCACTATGTGGTTCCCCTTACTTTAGACAATTGCGCTTCCAGTTTATTGACAAAATTTAAAGTTGTAGCAAACATCTTGGCTGAGGTTTCCACGTTTCCCTTAGTCGCAGACAAGTGTCGGGATGGTTTGCAAGGCCGTGGCCGCTCCCGTTTCTGTTGAGCCCGTAAAACGCTCAAGTTAGAGTTTCGGAAGTTTTAGGGTTTCAAACTTAGTGAGTAATTAGTAAGTAGAAGCAGTTAGGGTTTGATTAAAAAAATAGTACTCTAATTGAAATATAAAATATATCAACATAGCTAAAGAACTTAAGTTTAAAAACATTACTAGTACATCTTGAATACGTTTCCTTGGTTTTCTCATTCACAATTACGTGATGGATTGTCATAGGTCATATTATATAGCCAACTCAGTTTAGAAAGAACCTACAAGATCGTTAGCAGTAACTAAACCAGGTTTACTTTGAGGAGTTAAATTTAGTCACTTGTAACCAATACTCTACAATATACAGGATTATTTGAGATATATATACAACATTTGTACTATAAAACTCCATAACAAACTATAGAATTTAATATCAAAATAATGTTCTATTTTAAAAATAACAAAAATCATAAAAAAATATAAAAATCAAAGTATCAAAAGAGAAAAAAAAAAAAAACAATTCATATCAATCGTAATATATAAACTATTTTATCACAAAAACATATGAAGACAATTTAGTTTTGAAATACAGAAGGGTGCATAGTTAATAACCCGCAGTAGAGTTTTGTTATATCACAGACTGCTTGCAGTTGCATTTTGCAGCAGAGATCGTAAAAAATGAGACAATATGAGCACTCATATTTCAATTTTAACTCTAAACATGAAAAAAATTACGCAATAAAATTGTTTTACTATATTTTGTAAAAATCCAAGTATAACCGAGTGCACGACTAATCAAAAAGTTAACAATAAAAAAAAATATCTCAATTTAAAATTATATTTTTATTTTTTTTTTACATTTCTACTGTATATTTATAAAAGAAAATAGATTAGTAAGATTAAAAAAAATATAGACATTTTTAATGAAAATAATCAAGAAGCATTTTATACAATAGTAAAAAAAAAAAAAAAAAAAAAAAAAAAAAAAAAAAAAAACTGTTATATTATATAGGAAACGATTCATGGCAGTTTCATTTTAATTCTAGAATATCTGTAGATTATTTTTCAAGCTTAGATAATATATAAAAAAATCTTATGGTTTAGATTGTCTGTTTTTCGCATTGTCGTCGCAGTATGAAGGAAGGAATGAATTGACTGTGGGGAAAAAATGGGAGAGGGAGTGCTTTTAGAGAGAAAAAAAAACTGCTGCAGATTCATTGGGATGCGTCCCCCCTCTCTCTTGCTCGCGGGAATGCGGTATGCCTAGAGCCAATATCGCTATTTCTGCCTCCTTTTCAACACATCTTCGACGTTTAATAAACCTAATTAACTAAGCTGAGACTCTTACAGCATTTTTAATATTTTTTTTTTAATTCGATTTTTTTAATTTTAAATAACATAATTGATGTATTTTGTGATCCTTAGTTCCTGTTTAATTTTGCTGAAAATTGAAAAAAATAAAAAAAAAAATAAAAAAAAAAAAAAATAAATAAATAAATAAATAAATAAATAAATAAATAAATAAATAAATAAATAAATAAATAAATAAATAAATAAATAAATAAATAAATAAATAAATAAATAAATAAATAAATAAATAAATAAATAAATAAATAAATAAATAAATAAATAAAACACATAAATAAATAAATAAAACACGATAAATATGAAAAATGTAATATTAAATCATAAACTTAAACCTGTAAGTATTGATTGTCATTGTATTTTATCTTCATGTTTTTTAGCAATAAAAAATTGTAGTACTTAATTTTTGTAATATAATAAGGTTGTAAGAAATTAAATCGTATCGTATATATTATGCTTACATGTATTTTAAATATTGTCACAACCACCTGCAGGTTAACCCATTAGAGCCTGAATTAATTTTTTGTTTCAAATTTAATTTTTTTTGCTATAATTTGAAAGTATTAGGTCTCTAAGTGAGAAAAATCAAAATTCTAATTTTTTTAAATTTTAATTGAAGTTTTAATTGACAATTAAAGAGTGATGCTAAATTGCATCGCTAGGCTCTAATGTAGTCAATTTCTGCTTTTTTGCTGTTTTGAGGTTAAGACCTCTTACAGTCCAAAAAAGTTTTTTGGGGGTCTCTAATGGGTAGGCCCTTCTGTTTTATGTCAAAACAAAAATTCAGAGGGTCCCAAATGGGCCCTAAAGGCAAAGGACCCACTTTGACATCACTTATAGAAACAAAATAAAGTGTCAAAAAAGGTAATGTCTATTCAAATTTGTTATTTGTGTGTTGAATATATTTTTGTATGTTACTTGGAAGCATATGAAAGGATTCCAACGGGTCCCAACAAGGGGTCCCAAGGGTCCCAGAGTAGATTTTTGCTCCCTATTCTTTTTATCATTGTAATTGAATACCATATAGAAAGTATTATTTGAACTTATGGCATTGCAAGTCCCAAGATGCAAGTTACATGTTTGGGCCCATGCAGGGCCTCATATGAGACCCAGGAGCCCATAATACTCTTGCTCCTATATTTTAGTTTGGTATTTTATATATTTTCTAATGCGGTCCTCAGTGTCTTTATTCCAGTAAAGTGTAACCCGTACCCTCTAGCTAGCGATAATTTTGTAAATATACAGTTACCTTGAAAATACGGGTAACCCTTTAGTAGCGCAAAGGCAATGAGCATAGCATTACATTAGAAAATAATCAAAGTATGTAAGATGCCAATTATAGTTATTAGCAATATAGCATCGTAACTTTATTTTTAAATATTTTTTTGCCAGGGAGTGTTTTGCGATGCTAAAATGCATCGCTAGGCTTTAATGGGTTAACTTGTTTTGCCGGAATGGGGGCATCCCTAAGCCTATACCTGACTAGGGTTAGTAGAAATAAGTATTTAAAGGAAAGTCACAACAAAAGGTTGGATTATGGTTTTATTATTAAAATCAAAGACAAATCATAACAACAGGTATTAACATTCAAACAAGGAGAGAGGTGTTACCTTATATAAATGTGGGAGGTATCACGGTATGCAAACCATACCAGGGCTGCTTATATATAGCTGAGTTCTTCTAAGGTGACCAACTCAACTATTGAGTGTCCTGGCTTCTATTACAGCCCATGACATATGTATAATTTAATAAACATAAAAGCAACGTATAGAACGTGGAAATTCATACTGTTTCTTTTTTTCTTTTTAGACTAATGTTATTATTAATAACATGATTATAAATAAACACAGAGAAAATCAAGTTATATACAAGACAATACATTGGCACCGTAAGAGTATACTGCATGCCTGAATTAAATCAGTATAATCAAAGTATATTGCATTTCCATTAAAATTGTATTACTAACCTCGTAATATTATTGATACAAACCCCACACAGTAGCCTACTGTGTGACAGTAGCATAACAACATTTCTAATTTGCGTTATCAATATAGCTGTTTGTATCATAATTTGATTTGCGATTAATTTGTCTACGTGGCCATGTAACAATTAAGCAATGCGTTCACATGACAAAGGTTTACACGGACTGGAACTTGCTAAAATTGTAGCATAAAGCCGGATCCACATGTCGACAATATCGATGCGACGTGATTTTGACGTTAAGGGTGTTTCACATGACGATTTTAATCTTGCGACGCAACGCGAATAAAGCGCACTTGCTGAAACATCCATTGGCTTGCATATTTGCCGATTAAAAGAAAAAGAGCATCGTAATTAACGCGATTCTCGGTGAATTCGCCAACGCATGGGATTTCACAGCTTTTACGTCAAAATCGCGTTACATCACCGTTGTTGCCATCTGAATCCGTCTTAAAAGCTGTGAAATCCTATACGGCGAGCGAATTTGTCGGGTTTCGATACTCTCTTCTTAATCGAAAAATATGGCTGCCAATGAATGTTACAGCAAGTGCTCATTATTCGCTTTCCGTCCTATTATAAAAATCCCCATGTGAATCCGCCTTAATACAATAAAGGTATCTCTGTGACGTCATAATCTTGTAAAACCTTTTCTTATGCATGTTATCATGATACGTACATGACTATGACATCACAGCATTTTGAAACACATTAATTTGACAATTAATATAAAGGTCTTTGAGAAGTAAAAAAAATATATAATTAAAAATGCATAGTATATTTTGATTTTTTAAGTCTGTACGTAAACCCTGCTAGGTGTACACTTTCTACACCTAATCGACTTTATGTTCATGTGCATAAGGTCAATTGGGTTTAGAAAGTGTACACCGATCAGGGTTTATGAACATACTATTTCCAAATATATTTTAAAATATACAATAAAATATTTCCTGTTGTCTATTTAGTAATTGTATTTCATTAAATTTATTACACATAAAAAAAATATGTGATTTTGATATTATTGATGTTTGAACTTCTTGCTCTTTATATTTACTGCTGCTAGCTGTACATTAATCACTTAACTTAAATTAGATAAATTTTGATGTCCAGTGGGACAATGATCGATGTGGACAATGCTGCTCTGAGGGCCTTGGGGCTTCACCACCGACTGCTTGACAAGGATAAAGTAGATGACCAGCATGCTGCTTCGTTAGTGGCCAGCCATGCCTACACTGAACAAATATTTCACCTCCGTCATTTTATATCACCTGTAGTATGGAGTGTATTCTAATTTACGTTAAATTTAATTTAAAAAAATTGTAAAACACTTAAGTCAATTAATAATTGTAATTTTATATAAGTATATACTTTTTCATTAAAGGAGGGGAACGGCTTCAACTTTTATATGTATTTTTTAATTTTGTTGATGCAGTAAAAAATAATGTCTGCACAAAAAAAAAAAAAAAACACTTTCTTATCCCTCCTTCTCTGACTTCCGCCTGTTGAAAGTTAAGACGTTCAAAAAGTTACGTCAATGACGTAATTACGCACCAAAGAGAAGCAGCAAATTGCAGCTCGTCTCTCTAGAAACCCCTCACGACATTGGCTGCTTCCCTTTGGCGCAAAATTACGTCATTGATGCAACTTTTTGAACGTCTTAACTTTCAACAGCTGGAAGTCAGAAAAAGAGAGAGAGAGAGGATGTTTTTTTTTTTTTTTTGGTGCAGACATGTTTTACTGCATCCCAACAAAATTAAAAAAAAAATACAAAAGTTGAAGCCGTTCCCCTCCTTTAACCTCAGTATTACTGAGGTCCTTCTTTTGTCCCACGCTATGTCAAAGGAGTGGGTGGGTCAACCCAATATTTAAATCAATATGTTAATTTTTAAAAAGAAAAATTCTCAATATTTTTTTACGGAAATACATTACTCGTTTGCCAACTACGGATTACATATTTTTTCATATTTTGTTGGAGATTTTTACATTTTTTTCTCGTCTTAAAAGAGCGAAGGGTCGTCTCAAACCCCCCCTCGGTAATGTTAGAGTTAATAAATTTGTAAAACAGAAGTTTATTATTTAAAAATAATTGTAATATTATAAAACTATAATTATGCATCTTCCTTTATAACTCAAAGTACACCTTAGAACAGCAGGAACGCTATCCCTGTTCTGTCTCTCTTAATGTTATGTAATACAGTTCATAGAGTTGTGATGAACCTAAAAATGCATGGTTTTATAGCTTGACCTTATCCAAAATTAAAAAAATCTGCAAAAATTTGTTTCAGCTGAGGTGTACCTAATTGAAATAAATTTTCATCTTTTATTCGCTATTAAGCTCTTATCTCGTATTTTTTACTCCTGTTTTGCACCATTTTAGAGGTAAAAAATGGAGAAAGACGAGAGTACATCTTCTTTTTTTCTTATTGAGCAGAAAATGTTTGAATTTGATTCTTTTTCCTCCTCACTTTGAGCGAGAAAGAAATAAGATGTGGTTATAATGAAAAACTACGTAATTTGATTAAATTTAGACGTGTAAAAGACGAGTCGAAGACGTAACTTTTCAACTAGGGTAGGCACCTTTTGTAGGATGCATAGTGAAAATTCTGCTAATTTTATTCCTATATATCCCTAGCGTTTCTATTAAATGAATTGTGTGCTAAGATTTGGAGTTCTCATGAAACGTATAATACACTTTTACTTCCCATTTGTTTATTCAAAGCAACATAAAACGTCCTAAAGTAATTCAGTACGGTTTCATCGTTAAGGTAGGAAGCCATATTGGGCTTACGGGGTGTCATTTTTTTACTGGCTCAATCAAAAGACGAGGTCGAAAAATATCCCTTAGATTCGTTTGCGATTTTTTTAAGCATTACATCATACCTAGATTAAAAGTGTCTCTTGACCTGGAGGCTCCATCCGCAACGCTTATGACGTCATTACATTCTTTGGGTCAACTATATAATGTTTCTAAACAAACACGTTTTGCTATGGAAACAAATGATTGTTTTTAATAAACAAGCAACAATGCAATAATTTTTTACAAGTGTTATATAGTTGAACCAAAGAATGTAGTGACGTCATAGGCGTTGTGGTTGGAGCCTCCAGGTCAAGAGACATTTTTAATCTCCATTCTAGGTATGATGCAGTGCTAAAAAAAATTGCAAAAAAATCTAAGGGATAATTTTCGACCTCCTCTATTGATTAAGCCAGTAAAAAAATTACACCCCGTAAGCCCATTGAAAAACTTTGAATAAAAAATTCATTTGTTGTCAAACTACCTATGTCTTTTTTGTTTATTAAATCCAATACAGTATGCATTTCCATAAGTTTGGATACATAATGTAGTCATCTCCAACCTACAACATAAAACAAATTTCACAGATATGACTTACATAAATATAAATTAAATATACCCACATATATACACAGACATATTTATACTGTATATATTATACATGAATTGTTATGTTCATTAGCAAATTGGATATCGTATTAATTATTCTATTATTGTCTAATTATTCAATATCTTTTATCTTTTATAATGCCCTGATAAAAACAAAAACAATTAAAATTCTTATGACAGTGCAGTTTTAAAATGTTTACAATGAGGAATTAGAATCGAAAAATTTTATTGGCTTAATCGAAAGAAGGGGTAAAAATATGACGTTGTGAATTTTTTCAGATTTTTTTGTGACCTATAACTAATTTTAATTAATTAATTAAGTTGCATTATTTTGAGAGTGCCGCCTCTCGTGACGCCTCTGACGTCACAACATTCTTGTACTTTTGCACTATAAATGAGATTAGGTGAGAACATGCAGGTATGAAAATCAAAATGGCTGGCGCCACGTTTGAAATTCCCCGCCTCAAATTTTTGAAGTTTTAATGTGGGTTACGTTTGATCAATTTTAGCTTTATTTTGTTCGCATACCACTGGAAAATATGGTTGAAATATGATTTAAAACTTCTATCGTGCTCTAATATTGTTTAATACGTAAAAAGTAGAAAATTATGAGAGACTAACATCTTACATCAAATTAGTTTGCTTTCTTCCTTTAAATAAAATAATTTGCTGATTCCTAGTGTGCTAGTGGATTAGCCCAGTGGTAAACGCATCAGACTTCAAATTTCGTGGTTGCGGGTTCGATTCTTTCTACCGGCGAGTTTTTATAAATACAATTTTTTTGCTTTAATTTTAATATATTTATGAATTCTAAATTTATAAAATGTGGTTAAAATATGATTTACAGCTACTATCAATCGTAATTGATAACTTTTTAATAGTAAAGAGAGGGAACAATATTAATAAAAAATTACTTCACTTTTTCGCGTTCCAATAAAACATTTTTCTTACCGAGGCTCAAAGCTTAATTAGTGTGGCACTGTGGCACAGTGGCGGAGAAATTTTCTTTAATTAAATGAAACTAAATTAAAGGAAAGAAAAGTGTCGAGTTTAAAAAACCCTTCGACGTGGAGAATCAAACTCTCCACCACAAGAGTATAACGATCGAGCTCTGCGTCTTCGCCACTGTGCCACACCAAACTTTGGGACATAGTGTGAAAAATGTTTTATTTGAACGTATAAAAGTGAAGTAATTTTTTATTAATATTGTTCCCTCTCTTTACTATTAAAAAGTTATCAATTACGATTGATAGTAGTAGCTGTAAATCATATTTTAACCACATTTTATAAATTTAGAATTCATAAATATATTAAAATTAAAGCAAAAAAATTGTATTTATAAAAACTCGCCGGTAGAAAGAATCGAACCCGCAACCACGAGATTTGAAGTCTGATGCGTTTACCACTGGGCTAATCCACTAGCACACTAGGTATCAGCAAATTATTTTATTTAAAGGAAGAAAGCAAACTAATTTGGTGTAAGATGTTAGTCTCTCATAATTTTCTACTTTTTACGTATTAAACAATATTAGAGCACGATAGAAGTTTTAAATCATATTTCAACCATATTTTTCAGTGGTATGCGAACAAAATAAAGCTAAAATTGATCAAACGTAACCCACATTAAAACTTCAAAAATTTGAAGCGGGGAATTTCAAACGTGGCGCCAGCCATTTTGATTTTCATACCTGCATGTTCTCACCTAATCTCATCTATAGTGCAAAAGTACAAGAATGTTGTGACGTCAGAGGCGTCACGAGAGGCGGCACTCTCAAAATAATGCAACTTAATTAATTAATTAAAATTAGTTATAGGTCACAAAAAAATCTGAAAAAATTCACAACGTCATATTTTTACCCCTTTTTTCGATTAAGCCAATAAAATTTTTCGATTCCAGTTCCTCATTATTTACAAGAAATAAATCAAACAATGGAGACAAATTCATTTGGTAAAAGACACCCGAACTCTCGCTGTTTACAAAAACTTAGGGACATTTTGTTTTACAAGACGAAATTAGTTTTAATTGAGAATATTTATTGCTGCGTTGGGAATCGTTTTGTTTTGTCGTGTAAATTTTTCTACCAATATACTGATAACAGTGATAACTGATAATATAATATAATATTGTAAATTTAGACTTAAATTCGGTACTAATATAGAACACATTTTTTTCAGTGTAGAAAATGCTCGTATGTTATGAAGATACCGAGATACATGTTAGCTAGCCTGCCTTTTTTTTTAAGACCACATAAAGCTGAGAAACGACCACAAAGGGAATAACACAAGGTATCTCTTACAAGTGTATAAGAATCCTTAGGACTTGTCTTTATTTCTTTAACTTAATCCTTTTCTTTGATAGTTATTAGAAAATATATTTGACATTTTGAAGGGTTAGTCTTGTTATAAAGATAGCTTATATAAAGTATTATCAATAGAAAGTTATGATTTATTACTTTCTTTATTATACTCTTGTGATAAATAAGTCACGTGAAAAAAAAATGAATTGCAATTCTTCTATATCAAATTTATAATAAACTTCAATTAATCAAATTTTTTTAAAATGAAGCTGCAATTGGGTATTTCTATTTAATAATTACTGACTAAGATTGAAACAATGAACCATCAGAAACTCTAAATTGAACGTTTCGCGGGCTTATCGGGAACTGGGGCCGCCACAGCCTTGCAATTCAACCCAACATTAGGCTGCAGCTGAGGGAAACGTGGAAACTTCAGCCAGAATGGATGCTATGCTTTTGTCAATGATCCAGAAGTGCAATGGTCCAAAGCCAGGGGAATCACATGGTGGAAAAGGACAATGATTTGCCCTTGGGTGGAAAACTTGGTTTTGTTGAAAATGGTCACCCATCCAACTACTAACCACGCTCGGCGTTGTTTGACCTCGGTAATCTGACGATAACCGGTCCAGTGCACGCCGGTGCCATGCTTCCCTATTAATAAATGAAATGTTTTTTTTAAACCACCATCATGATATATTTTTGCATAATTCAGATAATATAGTTACTTATACTTAATATCTTATGCATGGTGCGATAATATAATCTAGATTTAAGCTATGATATTTTAAGACACGCGAGATTGACTATGATCCAAGTAAATTCGTCAGGCTAATATGCCATTTTCTCATGCAATTTAAAGTGACTGACACGTTTACAAGATCATGATATATTGTTGAGGTCATCCCGGCATAATGATTAGCATCTTAATACATTACAATCTAATCGCATTATACAGATAATAATGCAAGATTTATGGATGATAATGATTATATTATATGTTAATTTTAACAATATTGTTTCAAAGAATTTATATGGAAATATTAATTCAATGATTGTTGGGATAAAATTAAGTATCAAAACAACCTGTATAACCCATTTTAAAAATAAAATCAATTATTGCTCTTCAAAATACTAGTTTAACTTGTTAGTTGAAAAACATGCATATTAAAATAATATAAATAATAAAAATATTTATTCATCAAACACCAGTGGTGTACATAGTGCATTTTTGCAATTGTTATACATTAATATTTCTTACATACTATACATAATTTGAGAATTAGAAGTAAATGACAGTGCAAAAAGATACAATGAAAATTATTTCCATCCATTTTCTGCATATTGCACTATAGATTTTGTTCTGGCTTGACAATTGATGATGTAAATTGTAAAATAATATAAAATTACACAATTAGATGTAATAATATAAGATATAAAAACAAAATTAATAAAATAACAACTTTTTCGTAAAAAAAATCTGCTAAATATGCAATCTGCACAGCAACTATGAAAAACATGTTGCCTATCTTATAAAACAAAAACGTGTTACTAAAGAGTAACACAATAATATTTAAAAATATATTAAAATAGGTATTATTTATAAAGAATTTAAAAGAATAGTTTCAATACGTTTATAAAATATCAGGTGCAGATATACTCAAATTTGTTTCAAGAAAAAAATTAAACAATATTCATAACAATCTACTAAAAAAAATACAATGTATAATTGTGTCTATCTTGTGATTCAAATTGTAAATGAACAATATTAATTAAATAGTGTAAAAATCTTAGGGTGACAAACCTCTTTGTGCTTCGATTTATTAGTAGTTTTATAACTTGACAAAAGATCGATGTTGAGTTTGTATTGTGATTTAATCACTGCCTAATTATAGAAATAATCGAAAAAATATTTCTAATTTCTAAATATAGTAAATACACATAACTATCACAGGTTATAAATTATTATTAATAATAATTATACGATTGAAATAATTAATGCAATAATATATATCTCTATATAAGGTAAAAATTTAATAATTATAAAATCCAATCAGAATATAGTCATTAAAATAATTTTTTTCCATATGTCATCAATGCAGATGACATGAAAGAAGCATTGAAAAACTTCATCATATATTAATTACGTTGCATGAATAGAAACTTATCATACCCAACAAATATCCATATAATAATATGATTTTATAAAAAATAAATAATTCTCTTTAAAAATAAATTAACTCATAATTAGTTAAATAATATTATTATATAAATTAAACATAAAATAAAGATAAATTAGTTTATAAAAGTAATTTTATGTTGAAATAAACAATTAAAATATTTTTTTATTCATATATAATTTTTTTCTCTCTAATTTCTACAGAATATAAGAAACAATGAGAAACGTTGCTCCGTTAATTTGGCGAGGGCTCCATAGTGGGTGGTGGTAGCCCCTACAGCGTTAGTTCTCCTCATGTGGCGTCATCGCCAGGCTTGCCACATAATACCCCCCCCCCCTTACTGGCGACCGTTCACTGGCCAGGGGAAAAGCTCAAAAAGCGACTCTTTGTTATCGCGGATTGGGCCATTGTTTGGCGACCTCAGGCGATTAGTTCTCTTACAACAATGAACCTCCCTCTGAACGTCATCTCAGAAATGTGGTGGAGAACAACGCAGCAAAAAAGTTTTAACCAGAGTCTCCAGACAGATTTTAAATAGAAGAATTTAATGTAAAAATACTTGCAATAATTACATACATAATTATTTACTAAGATTGGTTAAAATTTTATATTTTTGCTGTTTAATAATATTTAATATACCCCTCTTGACTTCTGCTTTGTTTGTAGACGTTACCACGCAGTCTATGGGGGCGTGGTGAACCCAAACTATTTTGATATTGATAGACTGGGTGTTCTTCTTACAACACCAGAAATTGCAAATCTGCATCTCTCTGTCTATCTAGCAAGTGAGGCAGGAGTAAAGTTCGTGCTGTCCAGGGGTGTACAGTCGTCGCCTCTGAAAATTTTCATTTCCATGCCCCATAAGAATAACACAGAGAGTATGGTGATTAACAAGGCTGCAAAGAGAAATTTTCAATGCGATGGGTGTACATAAAGAAGCATACATTTATTGACATGTAGATCATATTTATTATATACACACCCGAGATGAAATAATATCATCCTTTCTTCGCTATTAAGCTATTTTCTTGTATTTTCTCCACTCGTCTTTTCTCCTCTTATTCTCTTATTTTGCACCATTTTGGAGGGAAAAAGAGGTGAAAAAGACGAGATTACGTATTTTTTCGTCTTCTTGAGCATAAAATGTCAGAAATATTGTCTTCATTTAATCCTCACTTTGAGCAAAGAGGAAATAAAATGTGTTTTAGAGTTAAAAGATTAGGTTTAGACGTGTAAATGATGAGTTGAAGACATAATTTTTCAACTAGGGTGTTGTCATATATGCTAATTATTTACCCTCGTTTTTATCAAGACAGATATTGGAATTTGACCATGTCACGATTAAGTCACTAAGTCAATTTTTGTTTCGTTGGCCTTTCGTGACTTCATCGTGACATTACTGTCAAACTCTAATATTTATCTTAACAAAAACAAAGTTGAATAATTAGCACACGTAAAAATTGATAATGTTAGGTGAAGGAAAAAAAAACTACATACTTTTTTTAAATGGATTACAGCTAGCGGAGGGGTATTGGGTAGAGATAATTAAGGTAGGGAAAAGATGGTACCCACAGCCTGTTACGCATCCCATTGCAACCCATTGCAGAGGTGAGTCTGAGGAAACCGTGGAAAACCTCAGTCAGGACGGACACCTTTACTTTTTATCAATGGACCAAAGCGATGTCCAAAGCCTGGGGAACGACACACAAGTGCATCACTGCATTGGGTGGAAATCAAGATGAATTTACCCCAGGGAGGGTGCAACGTAATTTTTACTTGAAACGATCACCCATTCAAGTACTAAACACGCTCAACGTAGCTTGAATTTGGTGATCTAACGACAACCAATCAATGTACTGCATCACGCTAGATTTCAATATATACCTCGATATTTTTTGAAAGTTTCGTTTCTTCTTTTGATTCATTGTTGAAATTTTATTACTTTAACATTACTTGGTAGTACGTGTAAAAGAAGTAAAATAAAAATTATTTAATATAAATTTAAAAGTATATGCATCTCTATTAACAAAACATTTCAATAACAGAAAGATCAATTTTAAAAATTGTATGTTATCCTTACTTATTCTTTTTATTATAAAATAAAAAAAAGAAGGAATATGGAAAAGAATACTGATAACTTTTACATATCATATTGAAATACACGTATAAGCTCTAAATCTTTTGATAGTAATGCCAAAAAGAAAATGGAAATATCTTGAGAAATCGTACAAGCAGAAAAAAAAGTATATAAGAAAATGGTAACATGCCACAGATGCGAATGACGTTAGGACAGCTGGCACAAGATGGACCGAGCGAGGGAGAATAGAAATCTCGTGATCAAGCTGTAAATATTGAGATCCAGCGAGCACAGGGAGATTTCATAAATAGAAGTACCGTGGCGAGATGAAACACTGAGCGCGGCCATCTTGAAAATATGGCAGCAGGTTGAATTAAGTTGGTATCTAATTTCACATTATTGGGCGCGATTCACGAAGCAGTTGGCCATGATTCTAACCACGTTTAACTGTACCTGTTTTACGTATTAAACCACCTAGTTAAACGTGGTTAGAAACCTGGATAACTGCTTCGTGAATCGCGCCCATTATTGTCTAATATTAAATTCAAAATTGTCATGAAGTGAATTTCATTAATGTTAGCACCAAATTTTAAATATAAAAAAATCGATTTTATTTATTGCTGAACAGTGTTGCCAAATCTCATTATTTTAATGTAATTTAGTAGCTGACTAAGACGTGGTAATACAGAAATATATGAGAGAGGTATTAGAGCCTAATTACAATATCCAGGTAGGTTCTAGTTTAAAAAACGTCAAATATAAAAACAATTTGAAATGAAGGATTATTTTGAAGTCAGCCGCCATTTTGTCTCCCAGTGACGTCATCATGTCATGATTTAGTTGCGCATTTTATTGGTCAGCTGTTGTTATACATTCATTTACTAATACAATTTCGCATAATTTTTAAAGAAATATTTACACGAATCAGCTGATCGACGTAGTCCCAATTGATCAACATGACAACATTGTAATCCTTAGCAGACACAAAAATTACGATTTTTTTTTAGATACAAATTTTAGTACCGAACGGCCACAGAAAAAAATTTCAAAACAATTATTCGATCCGATTTTTTTTTTTAAATTAATTTTTTTAGTTGAGCTTTCAATGAGAAATCCATATGCTAAAATAAAAAATAATATACGTAATTGAAAAGAAAAACTCGTTAAATTTTTTATTACTTTTTTTTGCAGGTTTCAGGTATTAAAATCTGGGAGGCATTCACAAAGCACTTTAACCCCCACTTTAGCCTCGATTTTTATCCCTGGTGCTAAACATGCTGCTAAACTATAAGCTTAACACGGTTAGCCCCTGGTTTAGCACCAGGGATAAAAATTAAGGCTCAAGTGAGGGTTAAAGTGCTTTGTGAATGCCCCTCTTTGTCTCTCAAATAAAATTTTAGAATTTGAGTGTATCTGCTAAGGTTTGCATGTTAATTTAATAAGACTACATCAACCGTTAAAAATGTGAAAAAAAAGTCGAGCACCGTACGTTTTCAATTGTGCTCTATCCTCGGCAGTTCTACTATGGTTGATAAAACGTCATTGGCCGTTCACAAGCAGGTGTCCCTGTCCCACCGCGAAGATCAAATCAACAACGGCTGCTACTTTGAGAGACAAGTGCGCATCCGTTTGAAAATGAGGTGCGTGAGAGAGCCTATAGTCTGAATACAAAGTCTTATATCCTGCTTTCTGTGATACCAAAAAGCGTCAACTACTTTTGACATTTCCCCCTCTACTTTATTATATACGTCAAAATTTTGTAACTATATTGTTTCAAAATGAAAATGGATATAAAATGACAGTTATATAAAGAGAAAAAACACACAATCTTCTTAGTGCTGTCTCGCACAAGATCACATGATTTTACAGCACATGATTTGAAAGGAATATAACCTTTGTGATCAGGTGTAGCCGCTCAAACAGCTTCGTATCGTATGCCTTCGTATGATAAGAAATTTAAAACCGATAAATGAAAAACGAACGCTCGCAGAAATACGACTCTGGACCCGATTTAGAGTTGATATTTTAGTAGAGAATTTGTCAAATTAATAATAAAAATGTAAACTTAACGTCAAAGATAATAAAGGTATTTTGAATAGCTTCAATTCTTAATTACATCAACAACATATTTTTTTTTATACAGTTGGAAAATTTTCATAATTTGTCAATAATCAGATTGATCATCATGCTCTTTAAGAATAACAAATAACACAGAGCATGGTGATTAACAAGGCTGCAAATTGAAAATTTTTAAATTAAATGAGTGTATATTTAAAAAAAAAAAAAGTTCAATTTTTTTCCAAGTTGTTTAATAATGAAAGGAAAAAAAAGTTGAAAAATTTCGTCTTCAACTCATCCCTTACACGTCTAAGCTTAATCTTACAACATATTTTTACCTCAAAAACACATCTTATTTCTTCCTCACTCAAAATGAAGATAAAAAGAGACAATACCTTTAACGTTTTATACTCAATAAGGGGAAAGAAGACGTAATCACGTCTTTTTTTGCTCTAAAATGATGCAAAATAGGAGCGAATTAGACGAGGAGAATGCATAATAGCAAATTAATGTCAAACTTTATTTGAACTCGGGACTGTACTATAATAACAAGTGCTTCATAAGTACCACATATAATTTACCATGACAATAACGTGTATATTTAATAATAGAAATGAAGTTATATTCTCCCACACAGGTGGTTTATTTGACCTAGTAAATCCTGCACTTGCTAGCTTGTGTTACATTTATATTATATCATGACGAAGCAAAACTACTATGGATGCCTCAATTATGTTGTCAGCAAACGAAATCAACACCGTAGTGTTCATATATCGACTCTTTAACAATCGATCTTAATTCTAATCAATCAATTCCTATTTTGTCAATGTCTACTATAGACATTAAATATATTGCTTACAAGAATATATCTTTCAAGAATAAATCAATGAAAAAAGATTAAATGTTTCCTTTTTTACAATTTAAATTATTTTACATTGCTATATACGTAAGATAAATAAAATAAGTCAAAAATATATAATATATATATATATATATATATATATATATATATATATATATATATATATATATATATATATATATTATTCAATCACATCAAATGACTAACGGCTATTCCCAAAAAACTGTATGTATATATAAGTTACTTTATTAAAGCTGTGGCAATTTCTGTTTGTCCGTATTGCCAGTTCGCGTCATTCGCTGTTGGTCAGATTAGCTGCGGCACCATCGTCTATCTTTTCTCGGCAAACTTAAATAATTGTATTATACATTATATCCGCATATACTGAAATAATTGTGTTATATATTATATTCTGTGGCTCTATATACGCTTACTGCCACTCTCTCGCTCTATCACATTTTTTTAATGAAAAGGTGTATCGATTCTAAAAGGTTTTAAAATTTAACAATAATGTTGTTTTGATTTATTGTTAATTGAACGAAGTTTAATAATTTTTGTAAACCGTATATATTATACATGTAAAGTTTAATAATCATTTTGTCTGTAAATTAAAAAAACTATAATAATAAAGTATTGTTATAAAAAATACACTATATATATTAGGTCTTACTCTGAGCAGGTCAATGGACAAAAATCGTGACGTCATTTGCACTGCACTCCCTACCCCACCCTCTGAGCTGGTGTAAGAAAGTGGGGGCAAGGTGTACGCACGGAGCAGGGTTTACGAATTATTTGTTGAAGAAATACTGATGGTATTAATGAATACGATCAGTATTGAGTATTAATGAATTTTAAAATTCCGATGTGTGATTTTTAAAAATAGTATATATATTTTTTTTTTCAATAGCAAATTTAATGTTGTATAAAAGACAAAATACACCACGTCATATTTCACACAGAAATAGAAAAATAATCATAACAAACAGCTAAACAATAACAAAAATAATCAAATTCCTACATGCATTAAAATTAATGTTAAATTTGAACAATTTTCAGTTAACTTATTAAAAAAACAATTCACAATGATCTTAGATTCGTTTGTACCAATGTAGTTGGTGTTTTTTAGTCAAGGTGATTTACACAATTTCATGGGTCTACTAACATTGCATTCGGGGGTTAATTAATGCATCTAAACAAATGCAATTTTTACCAACCATCCTGACAGAGGTTTCCACGTTTCTTCATTTAAATTAGGCAAATCCACAAAAAAGCTTTACTCTTTCACGCATTTTTCAATATAGTTGAGTATATGCTCCTTTTTATATTTACAAGTCTAACCCCTTTTGGATCACAAATTGTAAGTAATGTTTAAACATTGGTCATTAAAAAAAAAAATGAAAATTCATGTGCATCGTTTAATAACCTATTTTCTAACAAATATAATTAAGTCACTCAATAAAAGTATAGAGTTAATAAATATCTATTTAATACGAATTGCATACCAAATTAATAATAAAATTAACATGTTGTTATGTTACAATTATAATATTGCTTTTCAATTTAAACTATTTAAAACGATTCGATTCCATCGAGATTCATATTTCGAAATAGTAAAAAAAAAACTATTCAAGTTAAGCAGTAATTGATATTTATAATACAATAATAAGAGTGAATTAGAGAGAGAGAGAGAGACAGAGACAGAGACAGAGACAGAGACAGAGACAGAGACAGAGACAGAGACAGAGACAGAGACAGAGACAGAGACAGAGACAGAGACAGAGACAGAGACAGAGACAGAGACAGAGACAGAGACAGAGACAGAGACAGAGACAGAGACAGAGACAGAGACAGAGACAGAGACAGAGACAGAGACAGAGACAGAGACAGAGAGAAAATAAATTTCACGAAATTGAATCCAACGTTATTTACATGAAGTTATTTCTTATAAATAATAGTAAGTCAAACATTGAGAAATAAAATAAGTTTGTTTATGTACTCAATCTCTGTTTGTACATTATGTTTGCAATAAAAAAAATATAATATATATATACTCAGTCTATCGTTTTATATGATTTATTTTTGGTGCCGTTCAAAAGATTGTTTCTCTTGCAAACTGGTCGTCAAAAGTTTTGCAAGTTTTTAGCTCCAGGCCAACACTGAAGCTTATGAACACTCAAAAACTTGAGAGTTTATACGAGAGAGAAATTTCTTCCGAGAATTGGAGCACGGAAAAACCATGTTTCAAAACTGAAAACTTCTTTATTACACAAAAAGAAGCTTATATACTATGACACGTATCGCTTAGTAAAATTACAAATTAATTAGCTATTCAATTAACTACATTTCAATATAATAAATATATAAAAATGTTAGTACTATAAATAAAGTACATTAAAATATACATAATTTCTTTAATTGTTTCATTTAAAAATACTTATTTAAGTAACGATAAGTTTGTAGAATTTTACGTTATTTAAGGCTAGAACTAAAATTCTACTTTTAAAATAATTTTGAATGACTGATTAATCTTTTTATATGAATGGATCAAAGAGTGAATGTTTTCATTATGTTTCATGATTTTCAATGTTTTTATGTCAAACCATTTTCTTTTCTGTCTTTTTATTCAAATTTAAAACTTGTATTAACTTAGATTTTTATCTTTGATTACATTTTTTTTTGATACTTAAATTTTTGAAAAAGAATATAATGGCATGTTTATTTATACATCCATGTTTATTGGTTTTAATTAAAATATAATTTTTTTACCACATATTAATATTGAAATTATTTAAAACGTTAAATTATAATTTAAAACTTAGCAAACGCAAAATAGTCGCCTCAGAATGTAGTTGTCGTATCGATGTTTTAATGAAATTTTAGACATTACGTACATGTAACTTAAGGTTTATAATTGTATCAAAACTTCGTGGTCTATAGGACACACATATTCTAAGGCAATGAAATTTTTAATTCATTCATTACACTTAAGGATTATTGTCACTATAATATCTATTTTTTTTATGTTAAAAAAATATAAAATTTAGATCAGAACATTGAGAACAAAATGACTGTTCACTTTCTAAAGTAAAAAAAAATATATATAATATTTATTCAGTCCAGTTTTTGAGATACCATTTTTTTTTTTTTTTTAGTTGAAAAAGATGTTTATTTGACTTGATTCGACTAATCCCGCAAGATTTTAAATGATATTTGCACTATTTATATCCTGAATCCTGAATATCTAAAAATCTAGACCGATTTTTTTTTTTTTTTTTTTTTTTTTTGCTGAATATTTATGTTGTAATGTAAGGAAGGTTTACTATAATTTTCAGAATAATTCATCATCTCCTAAGACTAGTGACAATAATCCTTAAAAATTAAGACTTATGAACTTTTTATTAAGGAATTTTTAATAAACCCACTCTGAGTCAATTAATATAAAAAGTTTAAAAGACAAAGATAAAGCAATTGTTCTAACCACACCGTGACTATGAGACAAAAGAAACCTTGGTAAAGTTGTTGATAGTACACAAGCACATTGTTAAAAATATAAGATCAGAGAAATGCGTAAGAGCAAACCTAGGCTAGAAAGTAAAAGTTACCTTTTTTTTTTAGCTTTCTTCTTTTTTGTCTGTTCTATGTGTTTTTCTTCTACAAGAAAAAAAAAATCTTTTGAGCCTTTGAAAAGGTGGTGGGTGCATAGTATAGGATGTTCTCAGTATTGATTCTGAAACAAGAAGAGGAACAACAGGCTTAGCACAACAGTCACACAAAATTCTCCCTCTGTCTTGATTGAGTTAATGGAGAACCAGGCTTCCGGGCGAACATGTGAGAAAAAGAATAAAAAGTTTTTTTTTTCTTACACACAAAAAAAGTCATCTCTAAATGAATTGAAGACTTCACAATTTCTTTCTTTTGTTTTTTATGTCATTTGTTTTACTTTATTCTTTTAATGGTTGGTAACTTTACTTTTTTTTACTTGGTAAACACTTACAATATATAGTTGGTAATAAAAGTACTATACATTACTTACCGTGTTAATAATTAATATTTGACGCAGTGGTATATACGCCTCTGATTCGTAATCGGATGGTAGTGAGTTCGATCCCAGCCATGCACCGCCAAAATTTTCACAAGTGGCGGCTGCTAAGTAACACCCACTCGCGCATCCGGGAGGTGATTGATGGTCTCCTCTATCAATTGCCGACCACTCTGACTGAGGTTTCAATGGTTTCCTCAATCACAACCAGGCGAACATTGGGATGAATTGCTTAGGTCATGGCCGCCTCGGTTTGGAAGGGACCCACAATAGTAGGATCTACGAAGAGCCGGGAGGTTAAATTCATTCACTTAATTGTGGCCAGTACCCAACAACAGGGTTCAGTTAAAAAGCTAAAAATAATTAATTATTATTTTCATAAACATATCAATTGTTTAAATAGATAACCCCATATTTTTGTAATACATGATAATTGGAAAGAGAACTTCGATTGTCGATTTTATTCAGATTATCAAATATTTTTAAATTCTTGCTGCAAAACGCTGTGACGTCACACTCATGCAATGCCTTACCCTAGGTTGACATTCAATTTTTAGGTCTTTATTAAAATTAGGTATAAGCATGAAAATTTAAATTTAATCATTAAATGGATATAAATTAAATTATGTTCCTATACATGATGTAGAATAGAATAAAGGGCGAACAATTGCATAAAAAATTAAAATAAATAATACGTACTATAGAAATTTTAATTAGCACACTATGCATATCTTGCTGAGTAATTTTCATTTATTTTTTGGAATAAATATCTAAACATTATATATTTTATCAATACATATATGTGAAATTTTGGAATAATACAATGCATTTAAACTGCAAAATTAATGTTTAAATTTTGTTGGATTGTGTTGTACTAAAGAGCTGTTGAAATATTTAGTATATGATGGGGGTAGATAGCACGTTGGGGGGGATGAAGGGGGTGAAGGGTGTTAGGGGAGGACTGGAGGGTGCATCTGGCCGCTCTCACGAATCTAGAGTCTGGTCTTCTCTCTCTCTCTCTCTCTCTCTCTCTCTCTCTCTCTCTCTCTCTCTCTCTCTCTCTCTCTCGACGGCAAAAAAGCGCCCCCATCCCACGCATTTTCTCCACACCATGAAAAGTCTTTAAGATGCTTCACTGATAGCCACGATACCTTTCAACCAATATACACACAAAAAGTAAGCACTATAGATAGCATTAAAAAAAGGGTCCATTTAATTAAGTACTAAATAAAATTATCATAATGTTTAAAAATTATGTATATTTTTTTTTTAATAAAGAGAGAAAAAATTTAAAGAGGAGGGTGAACGTTAATGTTCTCTCTAAATATTCAACGTGATAAAAACATGTTATAAATATTCATAAAAATGTATGTAAATGAAGTGAGATTGTAAAAGTGAATGTAATATTGTTAAAAAGTGATAAATACTAAGTAGTTTTCAATAGTCAATAGTCAAGTGGGAAGGGTGGTGTAATGCGTTTGACCAGGTCTCGTCAGATCACCAAAGTCAAGCAATGCCGAGCGTGGTAAGTAGTTGGATGGGTGACCATTTTCAACAAAAGCTACGTTTCCCATCCAAGGGTAAATCATTGCGCTTTTCCACCATGTGGTTCCCCTGGTTTTGGACCATTGCACTTCTGGTTCATTGACAAAAGCTGTAGCGTCCATCCTGGCTGAGGTTTACACGCTTCTTTCAGTCGCAGGTAAATGTCAGGATAATATAGAAATTGAAACAGAAAATATTTTGTAAGATTATAATTAAATTCAGTATAAGGATCATTATATAAAAAAAATGTGTTTTTAATATTTCAAAAATATAAAATAAATAATTTTTAATAAATCATTATTTTAAAAAATCTAAAATATGTAGAATGTTACCACAACTATATTGTTGATGTTAATTGAAAGTAATTAGTAATTACATATTCATTACTTTGCAACCACATAAATTATGTTAAACGTGACTAATTATAAAGTTCTTTTTACTTTTATAATTAATACTTGTAAAAAAAAAATATCCTTATTATTATTCTAATCAAATTTTCTAGCTTTGGAATTTTGAGATGTATAGTATATATTACCTCCACAATGTAAACATTGCAGCTATTCTCATAGTGCGAGAGTATACAGCATATAATTTATTTGCAAAATCACAGACCGAAGAGTAAAGTACGCTTAAATTCTCTCTCTCTCTCTCTCTCTCTCTCTCTCTCTCTCTCTCTCTCTCTCTCTCTCTCTCTCTCTCTCTCTCTCTCTCTCTCTCTCTCTCTCTCTCTCTCTCTCTCTCTCTCTCCATACTCAAGTAAAAGATATTGCTGCGACCCTTAGAACCACAGGGTTAACAGTTTCATTACTAGTCATTTTAGCTATAATAAACGTTAAATTCCTCTTCTAAAACAGAGAAAGGAATTCAATTTTAGTTAAAACATCTACTTTTAACATTAATCAAAATGTAATGACTATTTTCTTCTATACAAAGCAAGTATTATTACAATAAAAGAGGTATTTGTTTTATTATAATGTAAATTGTTCACCGCATAACTTTGTACCTCAATCTTGCTTAAATTAGTTTAAAAATTATGATTTTACAAATTATAATAATTTCTAAAATTTTATTATTATATATACTAATTAGCTTAGTAATAATTGTTGGGTTTCATGGGGAATTTTAATAATAAAAAAATACGTCTTCAACTCATCCTTTACACGTCTAAACTTAATCTTTTTACTTCTAAAACACATCTTATTTCCTCTTCACTCAAACTGAGGATGAAATTTAGACAATATTTCTAATATTTTATGCTCAATAAGAGGAAAGAAGACGTATTCTCGTGCAAAACAGGAGAGAAATACAAGTAGACGAGGAGGGAGAATAAAAAATGAAATTTATTTCAAATGTGAAATGTGAGGTAAAAAGACGTAATCATATTTTGATAATAAAATAAGTGCTTATATTTAGTAATTTAATGTAAAAAGTTTTTGTGTTTTATGCACGCTAAACTATAATAATTATTTACATGAATGTTATCTTATTGTTATGTTTTACTCAATATTATAATTTTAATCGTTAACAGGTATAACTTTCGCAACCCCGTGTGTTGGCTCCCCGGAATTGAATCTAAACGGAAATGAATCTAACGCGGAATTGAATCTAAAACAATATGGTGGAATTTTGTGGTGGGGGTGCCAAAAATAAATAATTAATGGATATGGGAACACTGTACTAAATTTTAGATTCGTTTCCCCACTTTTAGATTCAATTCCACACTTTTTAGATTCGTTTCCCCACTTTTAGATTCAATTCCTCACTTTTTAGATTCGTTTTCCCACTCTTTAGATTCAATTCCTCACTTTTTAGATTCGTTTTCCCACTTTTAGATTCAATTCCGCCTGAATTAGATTCAATTCTTCACTTTTTTGATTCAATTCATCACCCTTTAGAATGCGAAAACAAATCTAAAAAATAATAAACAAATGTAAAATTGGGAAAACGAATCTAAAGAGAGGAGAAGTGAATCTAAAAGTGAGAAAATGAATATAATATTGCGGAAATGAATCTAAATACAGGGGAAATGAATCTAAAAGTAGAGAATTGAAACTTATATTGCAGAAGCGAATCTAAAAAGTGAGGATTTTAATCTAAAAGTGGGAAAATGATTCTAATACTGCGAAAACGAATCTTCTAAATAAAAAACCAAATGTAACAAAAATGAAATAATATAGTATCACTAAGCATGAACATATAGTCCCCCCGCCTCCTCCACATTTTCAAAAATAGTTCAAAATTGCTGTATCGTTTGTGCTGCTTTGTGCCATTAATATTTCCGTTACTGCAATTTGCATAACCTTTTAATTTATGGTTTTAATAAGGGGCCAACTTAACGGTAGGAACCCTCTCCCATATTCTTTTGAAAAGTCGTTTTTAATTTGTATCCAAATCGATTATTAAAGAAATATTTGCTAATTTTTCTATTTTTACAAACCAGGTAAGAGCGCGCGCCAAAATTCAAACATGCAATTTTAATCGATTTTAAGGTGCTTAGTTGTGACAGGAGAAATTTATCTAAAAAAATTTAATCTTAGATTCAGTAACATGGTATACAGAAGACCGGGTAAAAATTAAGATTCACAAAGTACTAGATTAGAACGTGACTAATTAATGAAGTAATTAAGAGAATTATTATGAATTATATATATATATATATATATATATATATATATATATATATATATATATATATATATATATATATATATATACAGACTGGGCCAGAAATGGTGTTCCGATCGTACGCTAAATTTTCGGCGGGAGGACTTTCAGTTAGAAAGTTGAAATTTGGCATACATAAAGCCAAGGGTTGTAAGTTTTTTTGACATGTGTTAGAATTTTTTTAAATTCACTCTTTCATGACTTTTTAGGGGTAGATTCATAATTTGCATTACTTCCTTATGGGATTTCCATGTTAAATTAATTTGGTAGAAAAATTTTGTCTGATCAGCACCAAATTTTTTTCTGGCGGGTTCAAAACACGTTGAATCTAATGGTGTAATTTAAAATGTGATAAAAACAACCCCTAACGACATATTGACCCTTGTACAAAATTATTGTATCCAAATTTTGACATTGCCGTTGAAACGAAGCTCATTTTTTATCCCAGAAAACACCTTTAAATTTTTTAAATCGGAGTTAGTTAAGTATTTAATTTTTAGGGGTTGGTATTTTCACCCCTAATGATGAAATCCTTAAATGTCTTCGATTTAAAAAAATCAAAAATGTTTTCTGGTGTAAAAAAATGAGCTTGTTTAAATGTTAATGTCAAAATTAGGATACAATCATTTTTAACATAGTAAGGGTCAATATCTCATAAGAAAATGTTTTTATCACATTTTAAATTACATAATTATTAGATTCAGCGTGTTTTGTACCCCCCAGAAATAAAATTTGGTGTTGATCGGACAAAATTTTTCTATCAACTTAATTTAACCTGGAAATCCCATAAGGAAGTAATGCAAATCATGAATCCACCCCTAAATATTCATGAAAGAGTGAATTTAAAAAAAAGAGCTAAAACGTGTAAAAAAAACTTACAACCCTTGGCTTTATGTATGCCAACTTTCAACTTTCTAGCTGAAAGTCCTCCCGCCGAAAATTTAGCGTACGATCGGAACACCATTTCTGACCCAGTCTGTATATATATGTATATATATATATATATATATATATATATATATGTTTATATATATATATATGTATATATATATATATATATATATATATATATATATATATATATGTTTATATATATATGTATATATATATATATATATATATATATATATATATATATATATATATATATATATATATATATATATATATATATATATATATATATATATATATATATATATAATAAAACAATATCTCTCCAAAATTAAACACATATGAGTTACCAATAGTTATTATGTAAGATACTTTGATAGGTTTGAATCAGACATAAAATATTGATTTAATAAAACGGAATTTCAAAAATTAAATGTCACATTATAATTTTTTTAAATTAAATGTTATAATAATGCGTATTATATTAAAACGTATTATATAAAAAAAGTTCAGCAGCCTTCTCGAAATTAAAACAAATGGAAAAGATATATAACAAATACCATAAGATTTAAAGATATTGATATTTTGAGGCACACACAATTATTTGAATTTTTATTAAATAATTAACTCAATAAATAAAATGTACATTTTTAAATTATATTAAAGTTTTATAGTTAGATTGACCTCCATCATTTTACTACAAATAACTATCGGAAAGAAACCAACTAAAAATCACAAATCAATGGTGAAATAACAAATAACTTGATAAGCCCAAGAAAAATTAAAGACGTTATTGAATGAAATTGTATTTTGTTACATAATGTATTAAGCAGTTAATAAAACCTTTGAAAAATTAAATATATAAGATATATAAAAGATACCATAAGAAACGTTGGGTTATAAGTTCGAGTCACACATGGTAACTTGTTTGAATTAATGTAACGGAAAAAGATTAAAAAATTAAATTTTTAATTATAAAACTAATAGTTTTATGGCAAAACCTCCATCCAATCTTTCCAAAATGTACATTAAGACATTTATCACAAGATCAGCTGAAAATTGAAAATCCCGAGACGTAAAATAATTTATTAATTACTAAGTGATTAATTAATAAAACGAACAAAAAGAAATTAATGTGTTATTATAATATGCATTTATCAAATTACTCCATATCATATTATATTTATTTATTTAATAATAATTTTTTAATTGTTTTTTTTAATACATTTTAATTCATTCATTTGCGTTAATGGAGTATCGTCCTCAATTTTTTTTATTGCAGAAATGGATTGAGGGTGCAAAAGTTATGCTTAAATGATTTTTTCCAAATTTTTTCAGACAAATATTATTGAAAGTCTTTTTTGTGACGTCACGAGGCGCACACCTTAAGAAAGAGGTAGAACTTGCCGTCTCGTGACCTCACAAAAAAGACATTCTATATAACATTTAAAAAAAAATCCCAGTCTGTAAAATATATAAAAAAAAATCAGGGCAGCAAGTATCATACAATACTTTGCACCCTCTATCCATTTCTTCAATAATAATAATAATAAAAAAAATTCTTCATATATATTTTATCAATTTTTAATTTGTGACTAAAATGTTATCAACGTATATAAGTTTATATATAAAATTAAATTTGGTAGTAAATTGATTTAATTGACGGAGATCAATCAAGCACTATAAAAATATAATATAATTTACAAATTTACATTTAATTTATTGAGTTAAATATGTAATAGTAATTCAAAGTATTGTGTGTGCCTCGAAGTTATCAACTATTTTATGGTATTTTTTTTTGTATCTCTTACAACAAGTGTGTTTCAATTTCGAGCAGTCTGCTAAAGTTTTTTTTGTATAATACGTTTAAAATTAAATTAATTATATCATTAATTTATCTTGCACTAATCAAGTTTTTGAGACTCGTGGTTATTTACTTATTTTTAATGCTAAAATTAAATTTGAAAGTAAATTGATTGCGAGGTCCGATTATTATCCCACATGTGACATTTAATATTTTTAATTAATTCCGTTATACGTTATATTAATTCAATTTCTTATGTTTTTTTTTAAATATTTTTTAACAGTAGCGTCCAGCCAGGATAAATCCTAATGGCCGGTTAGCATTACATTATTTATATAGTTGTTACATAGTTCACATAATAATAATAATTTTTTATTAATTTGCAATTTACAATATCTTAATGATTTTCACCAACTTTATACATAGGAAATATTTACTTGAAATAATCAAAATAACAAAAGAAAACATTGTCTGATTAGTACTTATCAACGTATCTTATGATAACTATTTGTAAATCATATGTGTTTAATTTTGGATTGGAGAGGTATCGTTTCATGATTTTATTATAATATATATATATATATATATATATATAATATATATATATATATATATATATATATATATATAATTTATATTAATTCTCTTGATTACGTCATTAATTCTTCACGGGCTAATGTAGTAGTTTGTGAATCTTAATTTTTAGTCGGTCTTCTGTAAACCATGTAACTGTATATAAGAATAAAGTTTCAAATAAATTACTCCAGTCACACTTAAGCAGCTTAAAATCGCTTAAAATCGTTTAAAATTGCATAATCGATTTTTGGCGCGCACTCTTACCTGATTGGTTAAAATATAATAGTTAGCATAATATATTTCTTTAAAGAATGATTTGGATAGAAAAAATTGACTTTTTGAAAGAAGAGGGCCGGGGTTCTTACCGTTAAGTTGGCCCCCTTATTAAAACCATCAATAATAATATAATGTTATGCAAATTATGTAATATATATTATATTCTTATTTTAATTATATTGATTTAATACAAATAAAAATGTCTTATGATAACTTTTTTAATTATTTTAACCCAATTTAATAACAATTTATAAATAGTTTCAGCGTTTAAATCTACTGAGCAATTCAATGTAACTGCAATAATTTCTCTTGAAGAATGAATCCTATATGTAGGCCGTTTTGAAAGATTTGGAACGATTTCATGGGAAGTTAAAATGTTTTGAAAGCGAATGCATGAATTTCAAAATTTGTAACCATTGATGCCTGTGCACCCATTATTCTATTAAGACCCGCAACAATTGTCAACTCCCTTATCCAGTTAAATGTATCAGTATATATTATGTTCATTTATAGACTTAGTTATCACCAAAATATTTTAAAATTGTTATGTTATAATATCACTGTAGAAATATTAATGCAAATTGAAGCTAAACAAATTACATAACATTTACTAAATAATACTTTATTTACAATGAAAATGAGGAAATATATAAATTATATGAACATTTGTAATAAGAAATGCTAGGAAATGACGTAGTGATGAAGCCATACATTGTCTATATAATTTCCATTTGTGATTGCTTTTTATCTATTTCCTATACAATCCTATATTCTACAGGAGATTAACTTGTAATTGAACGTTGATTGCATGCTTCTTTTAGCCTACTTGTGAACATGGAAGTGTATCTAATTTATTGAAAATGTTGCAAAATTGATAAATATAAATTCTGTCATCTGATGGAGTATTAGAACTTAATTGTCTTCATTAACTATCGAAGATTTAAAAGAAAATATCACTAGACTTATTACAGTAAAATAATTCTATAGTATATAATGCTAAAAGCATGTTTTCATAGTAACAACTGGTTTGTTCTTATGAACTTTTTTAAAACACTTTAAAATAATTGCCTTTTACATAAATAATAAAACAATTATATACAAATGTAAAAAAGCGTGTTTTATTTTGTCATTTAAAAATATTTTTATTTGAATTAAATGTATTCACTCGTATCATGATCGAAATAATGAATTATATGAATTATATTATTCAACTTATATGAAATATACATGCTTCAAAATTATTTGTCAACAATTATAATTGCTCTTAATTAAAATATTTTAAAAATTATGTATAAATTAATTGGTGTGAAATTGAGATTTGTGGAAACTCCCTAAATAAAAACATGATTTGAAAAAGAATCAAACTCTCAACAATCGATCCCGATCTGTTGCTGCGGCGTTCTACGGCACGCCGTAGAAAAATCAAGATGAGTTTGATTTTGCTACGGCATTCACATGATTTTCCGCCGCAGCTGCCGCAGACGATTGAGAATATTTGAAAAGCTTACGGCATTGCTACGGAACTCCGTAGTGATTTTCGAATATGTGAAAACACCTTTACGTTTCTACCACGGGGTTTTGTTCAGAGATGTGTTTTGGTACGGTTGCAGTTTTGCTGGCTTTCTTTGCTCACCACTCGAGAATTTTGGGATAACGATGCAAGAGAAAGGTCCTGAGTGGGCCGTGGGGACCTGGAAGCTGGGTCAGCCTCGACATATGCAGATCGTAAGTCATCAGTTACAAGGCACCAGTTGGCCCTTAAGCTGTTAGCATGAAAAAGAAATATTATATACTGTATAAAATTGTGAAAAAAATGAAAAGTAATATTTCAAACAATTGGCATAAAAACATTTACTTTATTTAATGCTATGTACTTTTTTTATTTATAAAATCAAAACTTGATAAAACACCATTTTATTCATAAACAAGTGTATAACAATTAAAGTTTAGATTGTTGCGTTTTGTTTGTTTTGTTCCCTTATTGTAAGTGAAGAAACATGGGACAGTTGTTGTTGATAACTTTATGTAAAATGAACGTTAATTATAAAAGTTGTTGTGTCTACTAGCGCCAACAATGACATTACGTTCTGTGCTCTGGTGGTAAAATCAGACACTACATTGTCCCACGGTTAACATTGAAACAGGCATCATGCGACAGATATTATAAACAATGATTTGTTACAAACATTGCGAGTACTTTAATAAAAACAGACGTTGATTTAGATTATATTTATTTTTAGTTAAAAGTTTTAGCTATTTTTTTTTAAAATGATATTATAGCTATGTTTGATGTAGCAACAAATATGATAAAAGTCCCAGTAGGATGTTTTATGTTAAAAATAACATTTATAAAGTACATATGCATTCAAAACAGGAAGTTGTGTCCAAGTTTTTTTTTTAAACATGGATATATCATTTTAATGGGTAATTCTCTTACAACTCAAATTTTAATTTAACTACTATATTATGATAGGGTACATATTAACAATAAGTTTGACTTAAGTTTCAACTTTTTAAACTCAAATTTGGGGACACTGAAGGGATTATTAGAATAGGGGCAAAGTATGCAACCTGCGCGCAAACCTGAAAATTATGACGTAGAAACTCCCTAGTTAACACACAACAACTGCCTGATATCATAATTTGAGCATCAAGGAGTGATTGACTATAAATTTTAGTAACACGATCGAAATCAGCGGGGTTTTTCTACCCTAGTATCAATAGTTTTGTCTCTAATATCAGTTTATTTTAAGAGTGATAATCGAAAATATAAATATATTGCAGGAAAATTTCGCCTGCTAGGCAGTTCCTACGTGACGTTTTGGCGCTAAATTCAAAAGAAGGAAGATTTTTAAAAAATTCCCTTGTCTCCAATTTTGAAGATTGAAACTTTTTTGTTTTGGGACATTTAATTTCAAGGCATAGAGCATCTGAAAAAAAATTAAAATAAATGTAGGAGAATTCCCCATTTATAAAATTCTTTTTAATTTGATTTTTATCGCTGATCCAATTCAGTCTCATATTTCCAAGTATAGTTGTAATAAATAAAATAAAAATTAATTTATTGAATATTAAAAAACTGTGCGGTTTCTGAGCTTTTCAAATAGTGTTTTATTTATAAAAGTGCATTTCCATGGAGCGGGAAAGGCAAAAAAAATCACGTACTGCAGCCAATCAGAAACTCGGGATTTCCTTGCTTTCCGGGAAGAGATTTTATGCTTATTAACATGGCTGCCATACGAGATTGAAGCAAGTTCTCATTTCTCGCTCCGCCAAGCCTCACTTGACTTCGCTCCATGGAAATGCATCTTAAGAAATAACACAATATTATGTGTACAAATTCTTTAACAAAAAAAATAGAACCCATAGTTTTTGTGTGAGTTTTAAACGTTAACTTATTGCTAAGCAAAGTGCTTGTATTATATATGTGTTCCGCAATTTTTATGCCTAGTTCCGTAAAATACCAAAATATACAAGTAGCCTCAAATTTAAAATAATATTCTAGAATAGTATTTATTTAAAACACTTTCACATTATATTGTGTGATTTAGTGATTATCTTAAAATATATTCTTTTCTTAGAAATAAAGAAAACCACATTTAATTTTCTTATATAATTTCAACGTTTGTACAAAATATAATAACAAACTGCTTATTTTTTTATGGATAAAAATATTGTAGAAAAAAATATATTATTTTTTATTTGTTCTAAGGACGGAAGCTTCAGCGAGTATATCTTCTTATTAACACATGAGAGAGCTTGATGGTGCTTGCCGGCTCTGCGGCCCGCTCGACCGGCGCCTCGCCCTGCAGTTCTCTCTCTCTCTCTCTCTCTCTCTCTCTCTCTCTCTCTCTCTCTCTCTCTCTCTCTCTCTCTCTCTCTCTCTCTCTCTCTCTGTCTCTCTCTCTCTCTCTCTCTCTCTAGGACTATCTCTCTCTTTCCCACTCTCTCTCCCTGAGTTAATAAAAATTTCATCTTTTATTCGTTATTAAGCTCTCTCCTCGTCTAATTCCCTTCTATTTTGCAACATTTTGGAGGCGAAAAGACGAAATTACGTATTTTTTCTTCTTCTTGAGCTTAAAATGTTAGAAATACTGTCTCCATTTCATCCTCACTTTTAACGAGGAGAAAACACGATGCGTTTTTGAGGTAAAAATATCAGGATTAGACTTGTAAAAGGATGTGTTGCAGGGGTAATTTATCAACTATAGGGTCCTCTCTCTCTCTCTCTCTCTCTCTCTCTCTCTCTCTCTCTCTCTCTCTCTCTCTCTCTCTCTCTCTCTCTCCACCCAATCAATCTGTATCAGCCTCTTATATCTCTATGTTTTACCCTTACTGCAGTTGTCATAATCCCCTTGGATATAGGCAAATTTTACAGTATCCAAAATTTATATATTTTACTAACATATAACCAAATTATAAAATAAATAACACTTTACCCTTATTTTATTTCTTGACTTCATTTCTGTGCAGATAAGTGATTAGGTGGTTCCATTATTCAGGATACCATAAATGCAATAAAAACATAGTTACATGTCGACATTACTAACAAAATTTTAAATTAATAGACATAAAAAACAGACACACTTGTTACTATACAAAATTGCTAAATGTTATAAGAGCGTTTCTATTTACAAATTTTATTATAGCTTAAAATAAATGCACTTTGCTGATTCTAGAGTCAAAAAAGAACAATTGACTTGCAATTATCAATACAAAAATAAAGTCCAAAGTTTTTTTACCTTGTATGATATTATCATGTAAAATTTTTGTACTTAAATTGATTTAAAAGTGATACAGATTCAAGATGAAGATTTAGTAACAATTTCATTACCAATATTGACTGAGAGACGAAATCTGCAGTACTGTACATTGCAAAATTGGGCATATTTTTTATTTATTTATTGATTTTTTTTTAACAGGGGTATACCACTATTTTAAGAGCTTATATACAGCTCGCGGCAGGGTAATAGGTGGAGATAAGGTAGGGAACGGATGGTGGCCACGGTCTGTTACGCAACCCAGCATTCGCTGAGGTGAGACTGAAGCAACGGTGAAAAACCTTATACTTAGGATGGACACCTCAACTTTTTATCAATGAACTACAGCAATGTCCAAAGCCTGGGGAACCACACACAAGTGCATCACATTGCACTGGGTTAAAAGAGAAATGAATTTGCCCCAGGGAGGGAGCAACATAATTTTCACTTGAAACGGTCACCCATCCAAGTACTAACCACGCTCGACGTTGCTTGACTTCGGTGATCTAACGAGAACCGATGAATGCACTGCACCACGCTCGACCTTTAAACAAGAAACAAAAAAACTTATATAACTTGATATCTTCTATCGATCTTTGACGTAAAAAATAATGCAGTTTTTTTTAATGCATGTTAATAACTCCACTTTGGCTTCCATTACTTTGCTCCGATATTTCTAACGAGTCATAATATCTAGTACTTGAATTCTGCCCCATAGACTCTCATATTTCTGTTTCCACGCTATATTTTTAGCTTTTTAAGGATTTTAAAATAAAATATAATTTTACATTGCTTGGAGATACTTGACTTTTTTAACGTGATTTTTACGTTAAGGTCTGTCGCTATGAAAATATGCAAGTGGAATGAAAAGAGATGTCACTACCAGTCTTTAGTAAATGATGTCCGAGATTGGGTGATTTTAATTCCAACATTTCAAAGGAAATAATAAGATTAACCGTTTTTAAATGAGCAACAGTCATTATAATTATGTTTATCTATTTCCTAGTCTGATTAATTTGTGAATACAATAATTATACGTTAAGTTATTGCAGTTAAAAAAATGCCCCTATAACTCAGAGAGCAAAAGCTCAAGGCAAAGAAAGAAATATGAAGGGCAGCCGTGCCGTGATGAATGCTCCTTCTCTACCGTTGCGAGTGCGCCTCAACATTCCATTGTATTTTAAATTGAATAGAAGGGAGAGTAACGGTAAATAAACAAATATGTATTATTTTGAAAGAATTAATATTATGATTTTTAGGATAGTAAGCATCGAAACTTTTTTTTTTTCGATAAAAAAATAAAATATATTATTGTATTTTTTAATTCCTTTTGTTATATATAATGAATCTAACTCGAATCTAAGTAATAATCCTAATAATTACGTAATTTTATATATTAAAATTTACTATCATTCATAATGCTGTTTCGCTTTATGTGGCTCATCATAACTAATCATATGCTTGAAATAAAAAGAATTTGATAATAATTTGTTTCTGGATCCGCGCCTGATTATATTTTTATATATTTATATTAATATTTATTTTTTTTACAAGGATACACCCCTTAGAGCTTACAGCTCGCGGCGGGGTACTGGGTAGGGATATAAGGTAGGGAACGGATAGTGGCCACGGCCTGCATGCTTACGCGTCCCAGCATTCGCTGAGGTGAGACTGAGGGAACCGTGGAAAACCTCAGTCAGGACGGACACCTTTACTTTTTCTCAATGGACCAAAGCGATGTCCAAAGCCTGGGGAACCACACACAAGTGCATCACTGCACTGGGTGGAAAGCGAGACGAATTTACCCCAGGGAGGGAGCAGCGTATTTTTTACTTGAAACGGTCACCCATCCAAGTACTAACCACGCTTGACGTAGCTTGACTTCGGTGATCTAACGAGAACCGGTCAATGCACTGCGCCAATAATATTATTATTAAAAAAAAATAATAAATATAAATATTTATTTATTTATATTTATTTATATTTTATATTTTTGTAGATATGTATTATATAAATACATATAACTATACATATAATACTATATATATAATATATATAGTTATATAATATTATAACAATATTATAAATATTATAATTTTATATAATTACGGTCCAATAATTAATAATAATTATAATAATTAATTAATTTTTCTCTCAATAAAAAAAATCGATACATATATATATATATATATATATATATATATATATATATATATATATATATATTATGTATTTTTTTTTTTTTTTTATTGGAGGAATTTAAGACTACCAATGCTGAGCTGCATGAGCACGGCCCATAGGTCTGCACGGCCCACGGGCCCGCCCGTGCAGATCCGTGCTCGAGCCCGCAGAACCTAAGCCGTCTCAGCGCCCTCCCTGCTGCTGGTAAAGCTCAAGCTGACCATCCTCACTTGCCTCGCTGCTTGCTGGCGAGCACGACGAGACGAGTGCAAGACGCCTATCCTGCCAATAGTATCAGTTAAGCCGTCCCCCCTCACGCCACCCCCCGTACCACCAAAAA
Source organism: Siphlonurus alternatus (assembly GCA_949825025.1). NCBI lineage: Eukaryota > Metazoa > Arthropoda > Insecta > Ephemeroptera > Siphlonuridae > Siphlonurus > Siphlonurus alternatus. Next base: position 5,268,506 of record OX463781.1, on the reverse strand, counting down.
ATCTTGCAGATGAATAACGCATATGACGTCGCCGAGAGCAACCAAGTGGAGACGAACACGACCGAAGCCACCGGAACCCACGGCTGCACTAGCGGTTAAATTTTGAATTTACCCCACCTACACCCTCCCGCCTGCATAAAAAAATATGGTATTAATAGTAGAATAATAATAAATATATTTATTCCGATTTTTTATTTTTACCCTACATCCTAATTAGTAACTCAGGATTCTTAAATTTTGCAATACATACAATCATTCATTTCTTTAATTAATTTGTGCTGTACCTTGCAATGAAAAGGGATAATAAATTATATAAATAAATAAAAATGTAATAACAAAACAATATTCACTTTTTGTAGTAAAAGCTTACATTGTTTATTATAAAAACCTGTGTCGTCTGGAATTATAAAATTTCAGCTGCAAAAGTCACAATCCGCTTTTGAATACAAATATGCCTAGAGAGAACATGCAGCAATAACATACAACAAAATTGCACTATTTTACATCACAAATAAAAGTTTCATTTAATAATAATATTACAAAAAAAGTACAAAATGATAGAATATTACTTAAAAATAACAATGAAATTCTACTCCTCAGTGGTTATGATAAATATTGATAATCTTTTAAATATTTCTGCTGGGCTGCCTCGTCCGGGTCCCGGCTGCAGGAAAATCATTTGTCGAGGTCCACCAGCACTGAAATGACAATTCAACTTTAGAATTTATTTTTCAGTAGGCTTGTCGGCAGTGGTGAAAGTAGTTTCAAATTCTCACCAGTGCGCTTCAGATAGAGGCCTGAAGGGCCCGAACCTCCGCCGGAGGCGCGATTTTTTGGGAAAAAGGGGCGTGGCTTAATTTTTTTCATTGAAAAGTTGCACTGAAATTGATTTATAATATTTTCTTTTTTTTTTTTTACAAGGATGCACCCCTAAGAGATTTTTCAACAAGAGTGAGGGGTTATTTTTTTTTTAAGAATTTGTTTTCTAAAAATATTTTAAAATGCCCTCTATCTAGAAATTAAAAACAAAAAATTCCCAAAGTTGGTGTTTTGGAGACTTAATTTTTTAACATGCAAATTTATGGCACAGAAAGCAGCATTTTACTGTTTACTCACACTTCATCTGAACTATGGAACCAATTAAAAAATATCTAACAATAAGTAATCTATGATGAATTTCTTTAACAGATTTTCGATTTACAAATAAAACATTTTTTTACTGAGTCATTTTTCTGGAAAAAATATTGGAAATCCTTATGAGAATTAACCCACAAATTAAGTAAAATTAAACACTTTTTCAAACTTTTTAACCGCGAAAAAAAATATAGTGCCACACTAAACTGATGAAAAAAATATTCAAAAATATTTCCTGTGCTGCCTACTGAAAATTTAAATATAAATTTTTATATAAAAAAAAATCACAAACAAATTAAGCACTTCGTTGTTCGTTGTCTATGCATGTCTGGCAGCAGTGTTAATACTGTAAAAATATTTTAATTAACTGTTTCACAATTTAGAATGTTTTATTTTTTTTAATAAATGTTAATAAATGTTAATATTGTTTTAAATGTCTCGAAAATTAGTTTAAACAAAATATTCCAAAAAGTTGAAAGGTTACAATTTTAAAAAAGTTCTAACGATTTTACCACTTCCATGATCATGTAATATAAAACATCATGATCACTTCATATAAAAATTGAAGAAAAAATAGTAAACAATAAACCTATACAGATATTTAAAAAAAAAACTTTTAAAAATATTTCTTTGATTTAAAAAAATCTAAAAAAAAATAATATAATAAATGAATCTGCTCTCAAAGGCTCGCCATAAAAAGTGCATTTATGATCAAATATTATAATTAACTTTTTAAACATATATTATAGTCTTTTAATTTATAATAATGTTTGACTGCAGCACTTATATATTTACTATTTATTTACAATGCAACAATTTCATACCTCAAATTATTAATTCGTTTTTATTTTTTACGTAATGAAAAAATAAATATAAGTGAATGGATCGAGTAGATTTCAATTATTTTTTTAGAACAAATTTTAAAAGAAAGTGCCATGCAAGTTAAAACTTCGTGAGAGGGAAAAAAAAATAAAAATACAATAACTATCATGCATTGAGCATGATTATAATGTTTTATAATGTTATCTGTTCACACTTGCAAATATTATTTTTTTCGTTAAAAATTGTTGATTTTTTTGGTAAATTTCGATCAGTGTCTTACCAGTGCGCCGCACTGGCGTCAAATGTCTTACCAGTGCGGCGCACTGGTGCGCACCGGCTTACTTTCAACACTGCTTGTCGGTGGTGACCTTTTTACCTCGGTCCAGGGATGACAGCTGCTGGGCTGCCTCGTCCGGGTCCCGGCTGCAGGAAAATCATTTGAGAAATTTTAATTTTTGCTTCAAAAATATGAAATTACTAATAAAAATTAAGAAATAAATTTGCTGTGTGTCAGTATATTTTTTACAATATTCTGGGCTTATTGAAACCTGCAGAGCTACAACACTCCAAAGTTCAGGTGACTCAATTTGTGAATCCGAGAGTATATAGTCATAATCCTTATTGAAAATCAAATATTTAACGGTGAACCAAAATTAACTTTTTTTTTTTTTTTTTTACATATTCGGTAAAAACATTACTGTACATTACTAGAATTATTTTGGTATATAATATATGTTCCACAATAATTTAATAACATTAATTATTTTTCTAATCATGCATTTTTTGACCCAAAGTCATCAGCGCACAGAAAAATGTTCCTATAAGATTTTAGTTGTTACATCGGAACATTATGCTTGCAAAACTCCTCGATTAAAAAAAAAAGGGGGGGGGGGTGAAAGAAAAAGGTATTCAGAAAATATGACTCGCGTTATCATGCACCAAGAAAGGTTTAAATTAATTTTTCCTTAGATTCCAAAATTTCATAAAAAAATAATATAAAATCTCGTGATATTTTGACATTTTTGTATTAAAAAATAGAAGCAAGCCACGCCCCTTTTTTAAAAAAAAACGCGTCTGCGGCGGGCTGCGTGGGGGGCTCCGCCCCCCAAACCCCCCATGGTGTAGGGGCCCCCGCCTTTCATTGCTCAGTAGGCCTTTTGACCCCAGTCCGACCCTGACTGTATCCATGTCCTTTATAAAGCTGTTACTAATATTTAGACATCATCCGACTTCATAAGTTTTGATGCCTGAAAAACGAAGTTATTATGGAACTCCATTGTAGCGAGTACCCATTCTTCTACATAACCCAGTCTGGTTGCTCCGTCAGCAACCATCTCCTTGAACTCCACGGCCTTATCCACTCGCACCACCGCAGCATTCAGCAGGTTACATTCTCTCACCGTCCTCATGATGAATGAACACTTTCCCACATCGTTGTTAGCTCCTTGATACTCCAGCTTCCAATTGCTTCTCCCACATATATTCCTCTCAGAAACTCAGTATCTTTATTTTTACTTGTATGCATATGCATACAATTCAAAGTCTTCTACTCGATACAACAATACTTTATTTATAAACCAGTTTGTAACAAAGTGTGATTTTGTTGGTACATTTATGCATAACCAATGGTTTGTTATGCCAACCATTGCGAGTAGAAGACTTTGGTATGATATGATACAGTATGATATGCACCATTACCTAAAAAAAAACTAAATGGACTATCTATCATACAAATATAATGATAACATTGACAATACTATTAAACATTAATTAATAACATAGTTTCACTTTTTAACTTACGTGGCTGCGTCACGAGGGAAGCTATGGAATGAGGATCCTTTGTGGTACCTGGCTATGCAGCCGAAGACTTGGCACTTTTTACCCATATTAATTACACCTTCTACAACAATCAGGATCTAGCTATGTATATTATACATTTCTAGCTATCTTGGAAAAACAAATATTACACTTTTAATCTTCGTCTGATTGCTTTCTTTAATTCCTTTCAATCAAAATCAAAACTGATATCTATATATAGTATCATCGTTTTCAACGTTCAATGGCGTCAAATGACATCATGGAAGTGCTTGTTCAATTACAACACTATTTAATTTAGCATCTGTAAATAAAAAAGATTCAAATTACTTTTTGATAATATAAGAAGAACAAAAATAATATGTAATTTTTTTTATTACATGAAATTTTCAGTTTATGTTGCAATAATTAGAGTACTGGTATCATGCATAGTTGCTATCTTGATAACGGGATAACTGGTACGAAATGGAGCGAAATTCAAAATAAGATACTCGGATTGGCCCTTGGCTTGCGCTCCTCTCCTCGGGCGAGCAAGCTAGGTGCAGTCCCGAACAATGGGACAATGCACAGTACATCCGAGGAGAAAAAAATTCAGCAAGAGGGCTTGTGACAAAGTGGGGAAATATAGTGTGTAATTTTCTTACTTGTAAAGTCCTTAAAACATTGCTGTACAGTATCCATATTAACTTGTTCATCAGAGAATATATATATAATTAATATTATACAATTAAAAATTAAATATCCTTTAAAGTTTTGTAAAAATGTTGGAACAAAATTCTTCCAATCAGTAATTTTCGAAACGCAAACGTTGCGCCTCTGGTGGCCGGCTACGTAGCGACAGTCCTTAAGTATTTCGCAATATAAGTAACAAAAATACTTAAATAATAAGCAAGTGTTTAAGTCATACTTAAGTTTTAATTCCATATATTTTGAATCATATATACGGTACTTATTAAATTTGCAGAAAATATATGCATAGTATACTCAAGACCTTGTTAAGGAAGTAAAACATAATTCATTTTTTTTTTTAAGAGTCCTTCAGTGAATAAATTTATATTTTAAAAGGAATATTAAATAAAATATTTTTCATTTGTTTATTGAATTCAGTACAGTATATATAATAAAATATTTCCATAAGTTTTGATATAATAATATACATAATGTAATACACATGATCCAGCCTTTAACATAAAAGTTTTCACATATAATGATTTAAATATAAATCATGAATTGTTTTGTTTATTACTGCATTAGTTTAATAGTACAAGGGTGCAGACACGGTGTAATCAACTTAATGTGTCACCTTAATTTGCTATTTTTAATTTAAGCTATAAACAGCTTAAGGATGTGTTAAGCTAAGGTTATTTCCTTATATTGTAAGAAATATAGTAAATTCATAATAATTATTTGATTACGATGGATTAATCAATGTGATTTAATTATATTTGATTAATAAATTGATCTATTATTATGATTATACTCTGTGTTGTATGTATATTAGTTTATAGATTTTTATTTCTACTGTATGTATAATGTGTATAATGTTTGTCGTATTTTATTTTATGTTTTAGGATTGTATCTATCAATATATCCACAATAAGTTTTTTCTGTATTGGATCCAATAAACAAATCAAATCAAATCAAATTGGATATAAAAAAGGTTATGTTATATCAATATATTAATTATAAAATTTTGAACAATACTTTGATATAATAATTATATGATACTTGCAAATACCTCTGTATTGTTTTGTAATTTTTATAATCTATTTCGAGCTTAATTCATCCATCTTAGTTGGTTTGTAATTCATCCCGAGTTAAAAATGAATTTCATCTTTTATTCGCTATTAAGTTCTGTCCTCGTCTAATTTCCTCCTATTTTGCACCATTTAATAGGAAAAAAGAGGGAAAAATATGAAAATATGTTTTCTTTTCTATTATTGAATTGAGCATAAAATGTTAAAAATATTGCTTCCATATCATCCTTATTTTGAGCGACGAGTCGAAAATAAGATGCATCTTTGAGGTAAAGAGATGTAATTAAATTACGTTTTTAGATGTGTGAAGGATGAGTTGAAGATTTATAAATTTTCAACTAGGGAATCCTTAAAGATAGAGATAATACGAATTAGCTGTTCGACGTAGTCCCCTTTTATAAACATTTATAAATATGTTAATTTTTTGTTAAGAGCTGAAAAAAGCCATACAGAAAATTTCAAAACAATTTAACGAGACGAATTTTTATTTTAAGTTTTCAGTTTGTCTCTCCATCGGAAAATCCTATATATAATATATATATACAGAAAATTAAAAATTAATTAAAAAAAATCGTCTCCTTAAATTGTTTTGAATTTTTTTTGTATACATGCATGGCTTTTAGGCACTACAATCTGCCTTTTAAAAAATTTCAGAATTTTTGTGAATTTGCTAAAATTTACATGTTAATCAAAGGGGACTACGTCGAACAGCTGATCTTAATTATCTCTACCTAAATTATATATTTCTTTTTTAATTCTTTTCTACTATCTTTAATCATTTTTGGCAGCAGCCATTGATTTATTCTGTATGTCAAATTTGGAAAGAGGGGGGGGGGGTTGATTTAACCATCTTATTATAATTTTTTGTTATTGAAATAATTATTTGTCTTTTTAAGTACATGTGAACGTTGAATAGACGGTCCGGAAAATTCACGATTCCGGAATCTTATTTTGTGTGTTGTCAAGTTTAAAAAATGTTGTTAATGGAAGTGAAAAGAGGTGTGTGACGAGGGGTGACGTGGAATGACACCCCACGTCCGCTCTACATGTGGGGCGTGTCACGTGACAGCTCGAGCTGACAACCAAAACATTCGTTTTCTTTATTATTTTTTATTTGTAGATTAAAGGCGGAAAATGTTCAAATAATATTAATTTATTAAAAATTATATATTTTGAAAAATATTATATTTTAAGCATTACTATAAAATGCTTATACGTAAGATGAATACCTGTATTTATTTTATAACTTCCTACACTCAGAATATTAATGACAGATCACTTGATGCAGTGGTTCGTGTGTTCGATCCCAGGCACCGCCAAACTTTTCAAAAGTGGCGGTTGCTAAAAGTACACCCGTTTGTGCATCCAAGAGATAATTGATCCTCCATCAATTGTTGACCATCCTGACTGAGGTTTCCATGGTTTCCTCAATCACAACCGGCACGTCAACCTCAAATTAGATGCAATCCACAAAATCCTAAGGAATGCTAGGTCGGGGGTCAAAAAGGTACATATGTGTAAAAAAAAAAACAAAAAAAAACAAAAAAAAAGTATTGCAGTGCAAGCGAGACTTGAAAACATTCATTACAAATCTCAAACTCTGTGAATATATAGTGATGAAAAAATTGATATTTCCTAAGGTGAAATACATTTCATCTTTTATTCGATATTAAACTCTCTCCTAGTCTAATTTCCTCCTATTTTGCACCAGAGAAAAAAAAAAGAGGGAAAAAAACGAGATTACGTATTTTTTCCTCTTATTGAGCGTAAAATTTTAGAATTTTTCTTATTTTTTTTTTGTCCTCAATTTGAGCGAGGAAGAAAGACGTAAAAACATTACATTTAGACGTGTAAAGGATAAGTTGAAGAAGTAATTTTTCATCTAGGATTATTTACAAAATTGAATGCCCGTTTTTACTACAGAGTTTAATTTATTATAAAAATTATATTTTCAACCATCGGAATTAAATATTTAGATAAAATTCTTTATCAAGTTTTATATTACAATTGTTTGTTTTATATATTTATATCTCATGTTTATTGCATATGTTTTTTTTTAAACCCTTAAATCATGCATATTATTTTTTTTTAAAGAATACAGAAATAAGATTAAAATAGTATAAATAGAGCATATTCATGAGACAAAAAACTGATGTTCATTTTAATAATAGTGTTGCAGATATCCGCTGAGAGGATGTCCGCATCAGATCCGCAACTGTCACGAACAATGCAGACTGCCCGGAGCGAAAAAAATATGCAGTAGCATCGTCCGAGTTCTTTTGTTTTGGAACGTAGCCAGACATGCGTGAGAGGGGGAATCACCAAGAATTGCTCGTAAAATAAAAGAGCATCATCACTCGCATTTACACCTCAATACTTGACATCAGTGACATCACTTAATTTTTATGATTTTTAGATAGAGGAAACACCTGAATGGAATGTTCATAAACTGTATTCAAGGTAAAATAGGAAAATACACAAGTAAAACAGGCTTGAGTTGAAATAAATTTCATATTTTTAAATCTTTCTCGAGTGCCACATAATATATATATATATATATATGTATATATATATATATATATATATATATATATATATATATATATATATATATATATATATATATATTATTGTTTTATTGAGTAGAAATATAGACAAAATACAAATAATACCATAGTCAAAATAAGGGAAAACTACTCAAGACGATACAGGAAAAGGCAATGCCCATACTATGTATGTATGAAACATATATATTTATAATTTCCATGTAATCCCTAGTTGAAAAATTACGTCTTCAACTCATACTTTACACGTCTAAACCTAATATTTTTACCTCTAAAACACATCTTAATTCCTCTTCACTCATATATTTCTACAATATTTCTAACATTTTATGCTCAAGAAGAGGAAAAAATACGTAATCTCGTCTTTTTCACCTTTTTTTTACCTCTAAAATGGTGGAAAATAAGAGGAAAAAAGACGAGAGGAGAGTTTAGTAGCAAAGAAAAGATGAAATTAATTTCAACTCCGGATTGGATAGAAAATTAAAAATTACATCTCCATTATAATCTCCATTTTTTTAATAAATAGAAATGTTTCATTGAGGAAAAATTATAGACAAGGTATTAATTTAAGCTGAGTTGAAATAAAAACGACAAAATTATACGTGTTCTTTTCTCTTATTGAGTATAAAATGTTAGACAACTTATCTTTTTTGTATTACTTTAAGCAAAAAAGATTTTATTTTTATTTTGAGGAAAGAAAACGTAGTAAAATTGTGTTTAGATATATTATTAAGATTGAGTTTGATTAAAATTAATTTAATGTCTTGTCAAAAATCATCATATTAAAGTAATATATTATACACTATCTGGAGGATTATAATATACCATTGTAAATATTATGATATTTGTTGCAGCATGAATTTTCATAGTTTGAGCTAGTCATGAGGAAAATGCATGCAAGATCATATTACAAAAATGAATCCATATTAAACAAATTTGTACCTGAAATGAAATTAGATGTAATGAATACTTGGAATGCAATTTAATATTGATAATAATTATAATGTATAAAGTTACAGTAATTTAAATAATAATTCTGAATTTTTAAATATAGAAATATTATAATACAATTTTAAGCAAAGCAAATAAAAACTTTATTTTTATGATTAATACTTGGATTAAATATGTATAGCAAATAAAACAAAAATCTGTAAATCACCAACTACATAAACATTTATAATATATTTTTCAATTTATATTAAATTTATATTATTTTTATATAAATAACTTGTTACAAGCAATGAGATATTAGAATGTGAAAATTATAGTGGCTTAATCGAAAGAAGGGGTAAAAATATGGTACTGTGAATTTTTTCAGATTTTTCTGAAGACGGGAACTATTTTTAAAAAATTATTGAATATCTATTTTAATGATATTACGGGCGGCACTCCTTAAGAAAAAGGATAGGGCAGTGCCGCCCATGACGTCATAAAATAGACTTTCAATAATTTTTTTAAAAATAGTTCCCTGTCTCAGAAAGATCTGAAAAAATTCACAGTACCATATTTTTATCCCTTATTTTGATTACGCCACTAAAATTTTTACATATATTCTAATATCTCATTGTTTAAACTGCTGGGTTTTTTAATGGACTTAATGTTTAATGAAAATATTATTGAAAAAAAAATGCTGTAAAGCTATAACAATAAAAGTAAAATAATAACTTCGCTATTTAGCTCTCTCCTAGTCTATAATAATTCCCTTTTATTACGTAGATAATTTTTTAATTAGCCCTACCATAATATTCAAACCGATCCATCCAATCATTTTCCTATTTTAATACTAAGCAAACATTAGAAACTTCATTTAGGATGGTCATTAGTCATTACTAATAATCTCCTTCAACTGTTATTAGTATAAAACCCTACTGTGGCTGGGATCGAACTCAAGAACGAGGCACGTATAAGTCATGGTGTTAGATACATGATTTAAAGTCACAGCTTTTGTTTGTTCTCTGGCGACCAATTTACATCCCCCCAGCTCTGACTGTGCGATTTACATCTGACAATTACATTCCTTCTCTCTTTGACCAACGTGTTGCCAGCTAATCAAGGTCAAAAAGCTGTGAAAATGTTGTACATACCTAGTCAGAAAGAATGTAACACAGCCAGTGGAAATTTTATACAGTGTTAATCAGTGAAGTTAAAAAATGTCACAGATAATGAAAATATTGTAAGGTGTTTTAATAAGTAATCATAAAGAATGGGATTGGCAGATTCAGGTGGCGACAACGGCGATGCGACGCGATTTTGTCACACAAGCTGAGAAATCCTATGCGGCTAGTGAATTTGCCAGATTGCGGCAGCGAAATCACGTTAATTGTGATGCTCTTTTTTTTTTTATTGCCAGAATAAATATGGCTGCCACTTGGATATAATACAAAATACAAAAATTAAATCTCATAATATGCTTTAAATATATTTTATGCGCTGTAAATTTATGTGTTGCTATAGAAAAACAGTTTTATTTTAAATATCATCATTCTTCTATGATGTAACTTAATTATAATTTAATTTTAATTACTTACTACAACCAGAGTTAAATAAAATTTGTTATGTTGCATCCAAGAGGTATTAATACTGTGCTATGATTCATTCGCTGTTTTTCGTAACATTTTTCCTTCGCGGAAAAGTTTACGATATCCTATCTTTTAACACAGTGAGAATATTTCCTTGTTGTATTTTTTTTCATTTTAAAGCTTTTGAGCGCAGCTTTACAGTTTCAGCAATTATTTTTATTACATCTCAATGATATTTTCTTCTCGGCTGTAGTGAAATGTTAACTACGAAAGAAACAGTTTCCTTATAATTATATTTTCTTGTAGGGTTTTTTTTTCTAGTATAAAAATGCAAAAAAGTAAAATACATATAAAAAATATTAACTTCAACAAATTCAATCATGTTGAAATAATTAAAATTACACTAAAAACCTCAACAATCAATTAAAGTTTTTTAATTACAGCTATAATTATTTTTCTTCATTCTATACATCTTATAGTTAATTAAAACTGCGTCAAATGCAAGTTTTATACTTTACTTGGTAAAAAATAAATGTTAAAGAAGAAAAAAGGTTACACGTCATAACCCGATTGTATAACAAAAAAACGGATATAAGAAATATCTTTTATATTCATGCGGTCACAACATTTTTTTAGTGGGAAGTGCAGACACGGAGCGAGTGTCCACGGTTGGAAGGGCTGTCAGCCCAACAATGAGGCACGTCATCTGTCAGTCGCCCCACTACCGTCACTTGTTTTCACCCCGCAAGGCAAGAACAGCGGAGGCCTGTCACCCAGTAAAGTACACAAGAATTATCCACATCCATCATTGATCGTGGTCGATAGTTCTGATCTAATGCTGTTATATACTGTAGTCAATGCCACGCAAATATTACTCTCTCTCTCTCTCTCTCTCTCTCTCTCTCTCTCTCTCTCTCTCTCTCTCTCTCTCTCTCTCTCTCTCTCTCTCTCTCTCTCTCTCTCTCTCTCTCTCTCTCTTAAGGCTGTCTCACTCACACAGGATCGCATAATTTCGCAGAATATGATAAAAAAATTAAAAACCTATGCGATCAGAATTCTGATTCATATTTTCTTCTCTATTAAGGTAGAGATAATACAGATCAGCTGGCACAATGCTAAAAAAATCCCATGCATAAAAATTATGAAAAAAAAAAAATATTCTCCTCTACATCCCCTATCAGTAGGTAAAATATCAGGTATACAAAAACGAGCTAGTTTTTTAGTTATTAATTTTTTAAGTTGACCAATTTAACATGGAAGTTCCATTTCTCCATGTTAAATTAGTCAACTTTAAAAATTAATAACTCGAAAACTAGCTCGTTTTTGTACAACTGATATTTTACCTACTGATAGGGGATGTAAAGGAGAACATTTTAATTTTTTTCATCATTTTTATGAATGGGATTTTTTAGCATTGGGCCAGCTGATCCGTATTATCTCTACCTTAAGCTCTCCTATCGTCTTTTGTCCTCTTATTTTGCATAATTTTAGAGGAAAAGAGATGGAAAAGACGAGATTACTTCATTTTTCCTCTTCTTTTTGAACATTAAGGTAGAGATAACGCCGGTCAGCTGTTGAACGTAAGTCCTTTAATTAACATGTAAACCTCAGCAAATTCACAAAAAATCTGAAATTTTTTTTGAAGCGACAGATTTTAGTGCCTAAAAGCCATTGAAAAAGTTTTAAAACAATTTAACAAGCTGATTTTTTTTTAAATAAAGTTTTTAGTTTGTCTCTCCATGGGAAATCCCTATGCTGAAAATTAAAAAAAAATAATTGAAATAAATCGGCTCGGTAAATTGTTTTGAAATTTTTTCTATGGCTTTTAGCCACTAATATCTGCCTATTAAAGGAAGTTCAGAATTTTTGTGCATTTGCTAAGGTTTACATGTTTGTAGCCACTAATATCTGCCTATTAAAAGAATTTCAGAAATTTTGTGCATTTGCTAAGGTTTACATGTTAATCAAAGGAAGGTACGTTGAACAGCTGATTGGCGTTATCTGTACCTTAAATGTTAGAAATATTTTCTTCATTTCATCCTCATTTTGAGCGAAAAGGAAATAATATGTATTTTAGAGGTAAAAAGAATAGGTTCAGGCGTGTAAAGGATGACTTATTTTTTTTTTTAATTATGGTGTATACGCGTGCACACAGCTTCGATTTGTATCGCATGTGATCGTGCGTTTCTTATTTAGAACCAGTTTTAAATTTTTATCATATGATGCAATACGAAAGTAGTGTGTGACTTCCCTTACTCTCTCTCTCTCTCTCTCTCTCTCTCTCTCTCTCTCTCTCTCTCTCTCTCTCTCTCTCTCTCTCTCTCTCTCTCTCTCGCTCTCTCTCTCTCGCTCTCTCTCCTCGCTTGAACACACAATATAAATTACAATATACCAAAGTCTTTGTAAAATAAAATCGTTATAAAACATAAAATGCTTTATTTTATAGTAACGTCAACAATAATCCCAAAATAACGAAATCATTCACAAAAAAATTGTTTATTGATATTTATTTTGAGCATTTAATTAATAATTCCTGGCATTTTATGCCTTAATGATGGCCAAATACATTATGTGATCGATCATATATTTTTTACTTTGTGCATTTTTTCCAAAGAATTTAATAATAATTATATAAACATAAAATTAATATTTTTGAATAGTTGAACGTTTTAAAGTTGTAATAAATTTGCTTTTTATTTTCTTTTTTTCGTCACCTCTTCCAAAGACTCCTTTCATATTTTTATAATTCAATATTATTTAATAACAAAGCAGTCATTCAATTTATATTTCTCGTTTTTAATTTAATAAGTTTAACTTAATTAAAAATAAATTGAAAAAATATCTTTTAATTTAATATTTTTATCAAATTCAGAGAAAACATTATATAAATTATTTTTTTTCCTTTTGCTTGGCTGGGGCATTAAAAAGAAGTACACATTCTTTTGTATAATATCACGCATTGTATAGTATACGCTCAATTTGTATTCAAAAATGATGTTGATGTAGTAAAAGGCTTTGTACACTGATATGTTGTGTTTTAAAGTTTTTAATGTACAAGCTAAATCTCACATATTTGTTCATAAAACGACACAAAAGCATTGAAAGACACTAAACTTGTGTGTTGGTTACCCAGACTTTGGATATCACTTTGTTCCATTGATAAAAAAAATAGAGAGGGTCCATCCTGACTGAGGTTTTTCACGGTTTCCTCAGTCTCACCTCAAATATTGCTGAGACGAGTAACAGGCCATGGTCACCATCTTTTCCCTCCCTTATTATACAGTATTTATTATCTCTACTTATTAACCTGCCTCAAGCTCCAAGGTTATAAAAAATGTAAAAAAAATATATATCACATTTTAATTTTTTTATTAAACCAAAAAATAACTGAACTCACTAAGTTTCCGAAAAATTAACTACTTGCGTTTCGTGGGTTTATCCGATTTTTCCGGTTTTTCAATTCATCCTGGCATTTACTTGCAAGTTGCGACTGAGGGAAACGTGGAAACCTCAGCAAAGATAGAAGCTACAGATTTTGTCAATGAAGAGGAATTTAGAAATCAGGAGAGCCCTAAGTAATGCATGGAAAGGCACAATGAGATACCTCTGGGCTGGAGAAACGTGTTTTTTTGTTAAAAATAGTCAACAATCACACTAGCGTATACCAACCACGCTAGGCGTTACTAGTTTTAAATTGTATAATGATTGTTTCAATAAATTAATATGTAAATACTTGAAAATCAAATATAAATTGAAATTTATTACATAAACAATAATACATCATGTCAATATTTTATATGCTTCTGATACTTAATATTAAATTAATGTGGTTTTTCAATGCTTCATAATTTAATGATAAATGTACTTACAAATTGTCACATTGTAAATTTATTCATTGAGTGGTTCAAGTTTTTACAATTTATTAATGAACTAAACAAATTTAATAATAATTGTTATTACATGTTATAATATTTATCTATTATTAATTGTAATATCGCAATTAATTATGCTCAATATGCACGCTATACCAGTCTGTATGTAATTGTAAATAATTAATCAATGCAGGTGTTATTGTACTATTCTATCAAATGATTTTATTTAATTAATAGTTATATATTATAAGGACTAATTTACAATTCAACTAGATTAAAATTAGAGAATTTTAGACACAGAATATTAAGCCACAGTTTAAATGAAAATGTTCATATTTTATCTAATTTTAACGACTCTTCTCCTCTATTTTTCCTCCTCGTAGGAATTTATCCAGATTTCATACTAACCACGGTTAGTGTCATTGATTTTTTTAAAATTAAACCCTAACTTGGTACTTCTACTAATTACTCACTAAGTTTGAAACCCCGAACCTTCCGAAACACTTACTTACTTGTTATAGCGTTTCGCGGGCTCTTTCTGAACGGGCGGCGGCCACGTCCTTGCAACCCATCTCGGCATTTGCCTGCGACTGAGAGAAACGTTAGTGGAAACCTCAGCCAGGATGGAAGCTACAGCTTCTTTTGTCAATGAACCAGAAGTGCAATGGTCCAAAGCCAGGGGAACCACATATAGTGGAAAAGCGCAACAATTTACCCCTGGGTGGGAAACGTGGTTTTTGTTGAAAATGGTCACCCATCCAACTACTAACCACGCTTGGCGTTGCTTGATTTCGGTGATCTGACGAGACCCGGTCAAGCGCACTGCGCCACACCTCCCACATTGATTTAGATTGATATTAACCGTTGTTACTGAGAAACCTGGATAACTTCTTTCGTGAATTGCACTATTATAACATATATTATATCATCCTCTCAGTTTGAGCGAGGAAGAAATAAGATGTGTTTTTGAGGTAAAAAGATGCAATAGGTTTAGAAGTGTTAAGGATGAGGTTGAAATTGAAAATTTTTCAACTTTATGTTAACAAATGATTTTATCCTTCAACATATTACTTTACTGTGTTTATTATAATTTATTTAATTGGGCTAGCATTGAAACTGTTTATCCATATATGCAACAAAAAAGGCTTCTTGAGTCCAAATTATTTATTTTTTTTTTTGTCCCGTCAAAAGCTCAAAATCTAAAGGAATTTTAAATAAAATTTCATAACTTTATTTTTCAAGTATACAATTGAAAGGCATTTTGTGCAGTGTATGGTCTGCTTCTATACCTGACCACCATCCGTACCTGTAGAACCTTTAAAAAACAAAAGGCTTTAATATATATTAAATACTATACATATGATTTATTAAAACGAAGTATATTTTTCATAAAATATGAAGAAGAAAAAAAATAGGTAAAATATTTAAGAGCAATAATACAAATACCTAATATTATATTGCAATGTTAAACTTTAATTATTTAATATTTTATCTACACTATTATTACACTGGACAATATTTATATTGTTCCAGTAATACATTTTCAACATACGTCCAACTCATGCATGTGACAACACGTCGAGTATCGTACTCTCACACGAGCGCTAGTGAATAAAACATTACATTCCATGCGATTGCCAGTTAGCGCGTTGCTGTTTTTATACCCCCTCTCACTTCCTAAGCTTTATTAAAGCTATCAACAATGACAATACCTGGCCACTAAATACCGTGGCGCCTCTACCGGAATAAACTATAAGCTTAACCCTCGAACACTTTCGTGGGTCATATTTTTTAATGGTGTGGAGCTTTTTTCACATCGACTTTACACAATGGACAACATACATGAAAAAAATTTACTGCAGAAATGAATAGAGGGTACCAAATTATGCTACTCTGAATTTTTTCAGATTTTTTTGAAACCCGGAACTATTTTTAAATAATTATTGAAAGTCCTGTGATTTCAGTTGGCACCCCTGCAGCCTTAATAAAAAGGATGGAGACTGGACGCCTATTGACGCCTCCAGGGGGCGTGGCCGCACTTTCAATAATTATTTAAAAATAGTTCTGGGTCTCAAAAAAATCTGAAATAATTCAGAGTAGCATAATTTGGTACCCTCTATTCATTTATGCAATAAAATTTTTTCATGTATGTTGTCCATTACGTTAGTTGCGTCATTTTTATTTAATAAAACCCTTATTACTAACTTTTTCTCACTAATTACATACTACTTTGGAACCCCAAACCTTAACTTGAGCGTTTCGCGGGCTCTTCCAGAATAGGGACAGCCACGGCCTTGCAATCCATCCCAGCATTTTTCTGTGACTGAGAGAAACGTGGAAACCTCAGTCAGGATGAACGCAACAGCTTTTGTCAATGAACAGGAAGTACAATGGTCCAAAGCCAGGGGAACCACATAGTGGAAAAGCGCAACGATTTACCCTTAGGTGGGAAATATAATTTTTGTTGAAAATGGTGACCCATCCGCAACTAACCACTCTCGGTGTTGCTTGACTTCGGTGATCTGACGAGACCCGGTCAAGCGCAATACACCACACCTCCCTGCACGGTTGGGTCAAAATGACATATAAACTGAAGTCGATTGGTTTCCGCCTTGCCATTAGCCAACTGATGGATCAAATGGTACCAAATTTTGGGTGTAACCACCTTGCTTAATCTGTGACGTCACAGGATTAAAGTGCAAACATTATACACTCATTTTCAGAAAAAAATGCATGGATCAAAAATGGATCAACCTTGGCATATAAGGGTGATCCATTTTTATGAAAATGAGTGTAATATATGACAGTTGTGTGATCAGACAAAAAAAAAAAAAGGTAAAATTTTGTGTATTAGTTGTCTTATATATTATGTCAAAGCGGAAACCAATCTTGCTCGGTTTACATGTTATTCTTATGAGGTCATATTGACCCAACGTAATAGTGTGTAATCGATGAGGAACGAAGTGTCCTCTGACATTAGACTCCAATTGTAATGTTTAGAGAATTATTTTAAAAGTGTCAACTTTCTGTTTAAAATACATTTAAGAATAACACTATGGGTGTGTTTTTATGTTTTGGAATTTGACGAATAAAACATTTAAATCTGAATGCTATATTATTCTACCTAAGTTGCTAAATACGTATTCATAATCATTATTTTGTTGTCTTTATTTTTTTTACAAATACTTAATTTTCAAATTGGAGAATAAAACATTCTAATATCAATTGAAATAATAAAAAATAACAAAAAGACCATCATCATATATTATGATAAGACTCCAAATATATCACCGTTTGGGTTTGTGAAGAAGTCGTAATAATCGGAAGGCAAGAAAAATCGACGCAGGCGTTGACAGATATAATAAACTTGGCCCTTTCTGATGTCTGATATCGTTATTAAATAAATAATAGCTAAGTTGTTGGACAATTTTGGCCCACATCATATCTGACATCAACATTAAAGGTATTTTATAAATTTGGTCAGAATTTGGAACTAAATTGTGTACATATTTTTACTAGTTTGTAATTAAAATAAATTCTATCAATTTCTGGAATGTGATAAGCGTATTATTGTAGAATAAATTTTTTTCAACAATATGCTCGTGTAGTCACTGAACCATTAATATTGTTTGTTTATCCATAAGCTAAATTGAATATTACGCGCTATGTAATATATATAGTAAATTGTTTGAGGAAGAATTATGTGAAAATAAAATGAATAACCATCTATTTCCTCCTCAATTCACAAATATTCCCATTTTTTTTTAACAATACTTTTAGTAAATAATAAAATTTTATTTTATTTTTATTTTGGAACAACTGGTTGTACATACAACATGGTTCACGTCAGACACTGAAAACAAAACATAAAACATATTGCATAATCAATATAAATTTTAACCATTTATAAATACAATAATAAAAAAGTCAATTATTAACAGGTACATTAATCATAACACTTTCACTAATTTTGTTACTAAATTAGTAAAATTAATTTTTAATTAAAATTAAAAAATGAAAATACAATATATATTATAAAGTCATTTAATGCAAAAATTACGACGTATAACTTTATATAATAAAGCAATATTATTTACATTATATAAATTTCCGTAAAATTTAACATTACATTTAATTTATATACATGTAAATAAATAATAACATTTATTAACAAATAAAATGATATATTATATGTTCGTTAAAAAAATATAAAAGGAAATTGAATATAATATTTAACATGAATAAAAAAAATAACATAATAATATGAATATTCTATATAAAAAGTTAATGACAATATTAAAAATAATAAAGTTTAGTGTCCATAAAAGCAATACATGGTTAAAATTGTAGGTGTGTGTCGTTCATAGTTAATAAGTATGTAAATTAGGTGGTACAGGATAAAAGAGAGAGGAGAGAGAGACAGAGAGAGAGAGAGAGAGAGAGAGAGAGAGAGAGAGAGAGAGAGAGAGAGAGAGAGAGAGAGAGAGAGAGAGAGAGAGAGAGAGAGAGTGAAATAGAGATACAGAGAGCAATTGGAAGAGAGGTAAAAAGGAGAGAGCAAGGGAGAGAGAGATGGAGATTCAAATTCAAATTTTTATTTCGATCGTTGGCTTTACAGCATAGATCACGTCAGAGTTGTTACATAATGTTCATTATTAACTTTTTATTTAATTTTCACGATATTTTTTTATATTTAGGAAAAAAAAATGTTTCAAAATCACTTTCACATAAATATAATTCACATATAATTTCTTGATTCACTACATTGCTTGATGCACAATGTTTATTGATGCACTATATATATATATATATATATATATATATATAATATATATATATATATATATATAGTTCACATAACATAACACTTTGATGGTCAAATCTAAAAATAAACAAATTTACTGTTTTTAATTTGGAGCCATTGATAAAGATGACATTTTTTGTTTTTGTTGATCTGTAAGAGCAACGTTCCAGTTTGCGACGTCCTCATCGGTTATTTTTGAGTTTTCATCATAAAAATCTTTAATTTTTTAATATTCTTTTTTGATTAATATTATAGTTTTTAATTTGTTTTTGAACACATTATCACTTAACAGAGAGATACAGAGAGGATGTACAGAGAGAGAGAGAGAGAGAGAGAGAGAGAGAGAGAGAGACAGCTGGTCACAACAACGTGTCACCACGCGGTTCCAAGCGGCTTAACAGCGGGTCTTTGCAAGGCTTAGTCTTGCCAGTGGTGGTCCATTAGGGAATGGATGTGATGGACCGCGGTCTTCCAATGGCCGCAGATTCTCGGTTAAAACTAGACATAAGCTTGGACGTGACAGATGAAAAATGTAATTACACTCGTAATTTTAATTAAAGTGTTTGTATTAGAGTAATCAGATATACGTTCATCATCAATTATTAAATTGGTATTTTGGTTCAATTTGTTTTAATATAATACAAACCATGCTAGTATTTTTTATAATTTGACAGGTTACGTCGATTTCAAATTATAACATGAAATATTTTTAATTGGAAAAAAATATACATAAAATTCATATTATTTTTGAAGCTATAACATAATATGTGATGAGCATTTTTAAAATATTTCAATTAACTTCTCCTATTCTTCTCGATATTTTCTTGCTCACGGAATATATTTCAGATTTTAATAAAGCTCTGTATTTTTTGTTAATTTATTATTGAAAATATTATTTCTAAAAATGAAATTCTTATAAACAAAATTACTACAAAAAGATTATTGGAATACGCTGTAAGTTTCTTTTTTTTTTGTACAGTGCATTGTCCACAAGGAAGAAAAATATTAAAATTCTTAATATTCGTCCATTTTTTCAATTCTAAATTAAACTATTTTTTTTTTACATAGTATAATGTATACTACATTCTTAAATTAAAACGATTGATTTTCTGTAATTAATTTTTTTTCTAAGAGCAAGATAGATAGCTAGAGAAAAAGAGAGAGAGAGAGAGAGAGAGAGAGAGAGAGAGAGAGAGAGAGAGAGAGAGAGAGAGAGAGAGAGAGAGAGAAGACAGATTGAAATCGGAAGAAGCCCGAGGTCCATACAATCAACTTCATGTACGCGTCTTGTGGAGTCACTAACTAACCAAGCCTCTTGATTATTTCCTAGCATGACGTGATCGTGACTCAGCCCCGAGGAATCACAATGCAGTTTCTTAGTTGTCATGTCTGGCCTGCTATGTCACTGCAGGCTTTGCAGTCGTCTTCATAATACACTGGCTGTCATATTTATTTGGGTTATACGTTCGGAGATACTCAAAGATTGTGTATTTAGGAATTTTCATTCTTACAATTAGAAATTTTCACTTTTTAGAAACTTTCATTTTTAGAAATTTTTATTTTTTTTTTAGAAATTTTTCATTTTTAGGAATTTTCATTTTTAGAAATTTTTATTTTTTTTTAGAAATTTTTATTTTTTTTTAGAAATTTTTCATTTTTAGGAATTTTCATTTTTAGAAATTTTTATTTTAAGAAAATTTTCATTTTTTTTAGAAATTTTCATTTTTAGGAATTTAGGATTCGAAATTATTCGTCTACCTTCAAGAAAGTCCGCCATAAGAACCGTTTGCTCGAGAAGTTGGTCTGTGTAGTGCATGATGTCAAAGATCTGAGAGTGTAGCGCTGGTGGCGAAAGTGGCACCTTTTGATAGCGGTTGCTTTGATAATGATAGCTAGGAACAAATACGATTATCAAAAAACGTAGTGACGTACAAAGCTATTGTGAGGAAACCGCCCCCTTGAATCTGCTTAAACCATAGTAAGTAAGTTTTAGATCATTCTCGAAATTTTAAAATTTATTTCATTCAATACATCTGACAAAATTTTCATTGACTTACGTAGTAAATGAGGTTAATAATTATATTTTTTTTTTGTATTTTATGAAAAACGTATTATGGTTGACATTTTAAATATTTTCCAATATTTCACATATTTATATAATTTCAAAACAAAATAGAAAATATATTATTATATAATATAAAAGTTATATAAATTATAACTGTAGAAATTGAAGCACTTTTATTTATTTATGAAATCCATTACTGATTATAAATACTTGAACTTGATATACAAGGAAGACACTAATTGATGATAAAGAGTGGGTGGTTAATATCTTATGGTATATTATATTACAATACCAAGTAATGTATATAAAAGTAAATATAATTATTTTACAAAATATAAAAAAAAAAACTGTAATATCCTGAGTTGAAATAAATTTCATAATTTATAATTCGCTATTAAACTGTCTCCTACTAGTCTATTTCCTTCGTTTTTTCCACCATTTTAGAGGAAAAAAGAGGTAAAAGTACGAGATAACGTCTTCTCTCCTCTTCTTGAGCATAAAATGTTCAAAATATTATTTCCATTTATTTTATCCTCACTTAAAGCGAAGAGTAAATAAGATGTGTTTTAAAGGTAATTTAGACGTGTAAAGGATGAAGACGTAATTTTTTAACTAGGGATGCTTTCTGAAAATTACAAAAAAAAAAAAGTTATTATTAAATTATAAATTTCCACCTAATTTTTTATGAGGTTTATATTTTTTTTGGCAAATCGATTGCTATCATATTATTGCATTGGCGTATCACAAGAGCAAATGTGTGGTGGTATATTGAAGCGTATATATTATACCTAACATTGCTTGTCCCTGCCGGCATGTTTCACCCCCCCCCCTTCTAACACAGTATCCTGTAACCCCCGGGGTAAAATTTCCCCTTGCTACCACACTCTTGCCAGAGAGAAACTTGTATACCTTAGTTATACCTGAATTATAATAACATATTATAATTTAGATCAATATTTTCAATATATTATTTTATGAAAATGAACCTTATTAACATAATAATGTTGTGGTTAGTAATATGTTTATTTTATAATAAGTACTGCCATAGACATATTTACTTAAATTTATTGGAATTATCTCAAAACCTTAATATGAAACTGACAAGTGCTTCATATAAAATAAACTTTTATAAACATTTTCTTAATAATTACATAATGAGCTAAAAGTTTAAACAATATCATGTTATCTTTTGTTTATATTTTGTTAAACCATCAGAGTAACAATTAATGCAAGCATAATTATAATAATAAAAAAAATATGTTAAATTAGCCTTCTCACTCCTTTTTTTTTACGCCTGTTTGATGTAACCTGTAAAGCAAACAAGCTGAAAAAGTTGCCTGCTTATGTTAGTTGCAGGCTGAATTAATTTTTGGTTAAATATATCTTTCTTATTTTAATAATATTGTTGTTTTATATATAAAAAAACAAATTATATACAATCGTCGCTTCTGAAAATTTTCATTTGCAGCCCTTTGTTTTATATACTTACGTGGCATGGCATCTCTGCTTCGTAATCGGAAGGTCATGAGTTCGATCCCACGCACCCTCAACTTTTTACAATTAAGTAGTGGTTGCAAAAGAACATCCACATTACATCCGGGAGGTGATTGATGGCATCCTCCATTAATTGCCGACCATCCTGACTGAGGTTTCTATGGTTTTCTCAGTCATAACCAGGCAAATGCTAGGATGGATTGCTAAAGGATTAACACAACCATATGCTTGGTCGGGATTGCGAAGAGTCGGGAGGGTAAAATTCAGTTACTTTTGACTATAATAGTACTTGTGAACTATAAGGGTTCAGTTGAAGGAAAAAACAAATAATTATAATATTTTCATTAATAATTATTTTGTTATGTAGAATGTTTTACGTGTTATAATAACATTTTGTTTTACAATTCAACACATTGTTGATCTAAGTACGTGATATGATTACCATTGTTGTTATAATTTAATTTTAACATGCCACAAACTTATAGTATCACGACAACGTTTTAATCTTCTTGCCTGACGTGTGTTATTAAAAGTTTTATCGTCCTACATTATAATTCAAGAAAACACAAGGAATATAATTATATGTACTTTTTTTTACTACTTACTTAATTATATGGCATATAACATAAACTTTTTATTGAGACATTAAAATATTAACTCTTACAACTCTATTCTACACATATGTAAAATACCTGGAATTATTTTAACAACAACGTATGTTATTTGTATAATAATTTTAAATTAAAATGTACAATCAATAAAATAAAATTTTAAATACTCTCATTTTCGCTTCAAAATATCTTATAAAATTAATGTTAAATTAAATAATTATAAATAATTAATAATAATTTAATTATCTACCTGAATATACGTAGATTATTCTAGGTTAATTTAGTGGTTAAAATTTATGACTACTAATATTAAGAAGTTTTATGTCAGGTTATTTAATGGACAACATGTATATGAAATTTTTTTATTACAGTTGTGAATAGAGGGCACAAAATTATGTTACTCTGAATTTTTTAAGATTTATTTGAGACCCGGTACTATTTTTATATAATTATTTAAAGTTCTGTAATATAAATTAGCATCCCTGAATCCTTAATAAAAAGGATAGTGCCTGGACGCCTATTGACGCCTCCAGGGGGCGTAGCCGCACATTCACTATAATAATTATTTAAAAATAGTTCTGGTTCTCAAAAAATGTGAAAAAATTCAGAGTAGCGTAATTTAGTACCCTCTATTCATTTCTGTAATAAAAATTGTTCATGTATATGTTGTTCATTGTATATATTATATCGTACCTCGTCCAAAATTATGAGCTATCTACCTGCCACGATTTCGTTGCAATAATTAATGAGCGCAGCAATGAACTTTATATTAAAGCTAACTTACATCTCTTATTTGCTCTCACCTGAAATAGCAGATGGCTTATTATTTGCGTACGAGAGACAATAAACGAGTTGTGTGTATCCAAATATTACAATTTATGTTTGAAAAATTATGTTCTAATAATAACAATAAAGTAATTATCTATAAAATTTTAAAATATATGTGGATGATGCCTTTATGGAAAACAAGTAGAAAATATGAGAACATATAGGTAAATAAATATATACTATATATTACATAAATTAATTAGAATTTACTGTAAAAAATAATATTATATACTTTTTTATATATCTGATTATTATATTATCTCAAATTTTGTGAGAAAAAATGCAAGTTGCAAATTCAACAAATTTTATTTTCAATAATAACATTTGTTACCTGAAATTACTTTTGCTTTAAAATAAAATTTCACTTAATATATTTTTTTTATTATTATTTTTACAACATTTTGTTCTCCTGTACAGCGTACTTATATTTTTATAGCCACAAGTAGTGAAAAATACTTCATGTATAAAAACAGTTCATATTACATGATTACAGAAGTATGAATAATTGACGTCGCATGTTATACAAACCTAGCTGTGTATGTATAGATTTTTCATTATATTGCCTTCTCTTTCATTTAATAATCTTCACAATGGATTATACGATTATTTGCCTTATAGTAATACTAGTTATGGTTGAATTTCGTGTTTCGACGAACATATATAATATAACCGAATATAGAAGACGAACAAAGAGTTTAAAAATATGTTTCAAGGTTTTATAGTATTGCGTACATCAGGCTTATCAACTTATCAAATATGTATATGATGTATATTATACAATATAAAGATATTGAAATACAATGAAATATTTCAATATCTATAAATATCATCACTTACATGTTAAACTTTAAATTCCTCAAAGTTAATAAATATTTCTTTATTTTTAAATGAAAATTTTTACTTAAAAGTTGTAATATTATAATAACAGTTATTTATTATAATATTATATTACATAATTTTTCTTTTAAGGAGTTTAAAGTCAAAGCTTTAATATTTAAATATGTTCAGTTTAAAATGTCTATAAATAATTAATAGATTAGAGTTACTTATAAGTTTAATAAATTGCTTAAACTATATACAACATATTTGATAATATGATCGTATGTTTTTTTTTTTTTATAATTTCTGGATTTTCTAAAGTAGCGATTTAAATTACCATAATGGAAGGAAAATATTTTTTGCCAACAATGACATGCATATCAAATTAAAGCTTAGAATCTCAAGTTTTTTTTACGACAAAGTGAAAATTTCATTTTTGTGTCATGTTTGAACTTGTTGAGAAATGGCATTTTAACACACTTTTTGCTCTTGCCATAAGGAAATCTGCAATTTTAACAACGTTTTTAGACATTCAAATAGGTTAAAAAAATACAAAACAAGATTTTCGAATGCACTGTTGTGTTGCGATAACATTCCATTTTGTTCCTCATCATTAGCTCCTCGTAGCGGGAACAGAAAGAACCCTATTCAGCTTCAAAGTTACAAGCTAGTTAAATGTTTTGCATGCTGAGCAGAGAGAATTTTGCAAATCTTGTAATTTAAATTTGTCAATTTTTAATCAGTCTTCTCGTACAAAAACTGAAAGTGGGAGAAAGTAAGGGTTTAAGTGTGTGGGGACTTTGACAGTTGGTTTACCAAGAGTTTTTCAACGTCCAGCGCCACTATGAAGGTAAATCTGCTAAGAAAGCGTTGTGCAAGACCCCAAAAATGCATGATTTGAGAACCAGAAAAGAGCTGCTGTAAAAAGCAATTTTCTAAGCTGTCAGTGGTCACATGATGAAAAACTGACTGCAATGGGTCCTTGACATCATCAATGGATGAAAAAAAAAATTGTTCTGAATTTTTTTTTAGCACATTTAAACCTCTAAAAACGCTGCTAAAATCGCAGACTTATGGCAAGAGCAAAAAGTGGGTTCGGACACCATTTCTCAACGTGTTCAAACATGACCTAAAAAGGAAATTTTCATTTAGGCGTTAAAAAAACTTGAAATCCTAACCTTTAATTTAATGTGCATGTTATTGTAGACAAAAAGTATTTTCTTTCGATTATAATAGTTTAAATCGCTACTTTTCATGTGTCCACCCTGTATATTTTCTTTATACCTGTGATGCATAATACTATAGGTGCTCTGTCTTGTATGTACCTTGTACTTGATAGGAATGAGACAAAATCATATAATAGCTTAGCTCAGTGCATTGTAATTCTCATTAAATCACTAAAGTTAAGTATGGTTAGTACTTGGATGGGTGAACGTTTCAACTAATAATTACATTACTTCCTACCTGAGGTAAATTCATGTTACTTTCCACCCAGTGCAGTTATGTATGTGTCTAGACTTTAAACATATTTGGTCTATTGATAAAAAGTAAAGGTGAGGTGTCCAACGGTTCCCTTAGTCTCACGAATGCTGGGACGCGTAATAGACTACCACTATCCATTTTCTCCCTTAATTACCTCGCTTTGAGCTCCAAGCTCATAAGGGTGTTCCCCAGATTTTTTTTTCTTAATAAAACAATGATATTTCACGTCAAAATGTCAAATTTGCATGTCTTACAATTGTCTCTTAAAATTTTACCTGCGGCATGTCAACCAGGGGTAAATTTCACGTTGTTGAAATTTGCTGCTGAGTTTAATGTTAAGGATCAGATTTATTTGAAGTTAGTTCAGAAGAGCTGAGCATTAATTGATGTTTGCCTTCGTTAATATGGAAATGTAGGAGTAAATATATGGAACAATCTGCTTGATTTAACATTTATTTAAATATTTGATGTGGTTTTGATAAATTCGTATTTAAACCAATACACATAACTACAAATAATATATATAACCACAGAATAACATTAATTGCGTTAATGCATATTAAGCATTGTAAAACTTTGGTATCTCAAGTTAAGCTACATCTCTAATTAAATATAATAGACACTAATGGTTGCAATTTTTTATTTCATAATTAGAAAATATACATAAAATTATGCTTTTTTGAATTTTTTTCAGATTTTTTTGAGTGTCGGAACTAATTTTTAAAAAATATTTAAAATATCTAAATTAGGGTGGTACATCTGATGGGACAACCGTGACGTCATCAATAGCCAATCACAGCAACCGTGATGTCATCAATAGTCAATCACAGCACGACAAATGACGTCACGGTTGTCCCAACAGGTGTACCACCCTAATTCAGAGATTTTAAATATTTTTCTTAAAAATTAGTTCCCGCACTCCAAAAAATCTGAAAAAATTCAGAAAACCATAATTTTAGGTACATTTTCTAATTATGAAATAAAAAATGCAACCATTATAGTCTATTATAATTATTATATTGAATAATATATTAGCAATATTAATTTATAAATAAATGCATTGTTTCAAAATGTTAAATGTAAATTAATATGCCCTACCGACTTAGAGGTAAGAAAATATAGAGCTAATTTCTGTTTACGTGAGGCGGGAGAGGAATTTCCCTATACCTGCACATTGCGAAGGGGGTGCAGGAGAGAGAGAGAAGAGAAGGTTTTGGGGAGCCAGATTATACAGTGAGCATAGGCATAATGATGAAAAAAAATATAAAAAATACTTTTAACATTTTATTGGCAGTGATATTTTTTTATGAGTTCTATCGTGTACTGTTAATAAAGTATTATTGAAGCATTTAAACTTGATTTATTTTATTAAAAGTTCAGTATAAAATTATTGTACACTTTGCTTATATGCTCCGTGCATTTTGGCCCTCCTCGTATGACGTCAGCACAATCCCCTCTATACAATGGAGTATGGACCTCATTTTTTTTTATTACAGAAATGGATAGAGGGTGAAAAGTTATGCTACTCTGATTTTTTCCGATTTTTTACAGCTGGGGTCTATTTTTAAAAAAAATAATTGAAAGTGTTGTTTTCTGACGTCAAGAGATGGTAAGTCCGTAAGAAAAGTATACGACTAGCCGCCTCATGACGTCACAAAAAGGACTTAAATTAATTTTTTAAAAATAGTTCCCGGTCCGTAAAAAATCTGAAAAAATCACGGTAGCATAACTTAGCACCCTCAATCCATTTCTGCAATGAAAAAAAATTGAGATCGATACTTTATTGATGAAATATCCTGAAGAAATGAACCAGGTGTATGATCAAACAGTATTTTATTACCAAATATGGTACTAACTTTTTTTACTTTTTTTTTAGACTAATATCTTTGTTACTCTCCTGATAATACACCTTTTTTAAAAATTTAATAAGCCTTTGATGGACACTGACAAGGATGGATGCTAAAAATGGATGCTAAATTTCAAAATTATTCCAAGTAAATAAAGTGTTGTATTGAAAATTGAGGAAAAAATCATATTTTTTTGTCTGCACGATTCTACAAGTTTACAAATTTTGTAGAGTTAAAAAAAACAAACCCTGATTTTCTAGAGCTACACATTTGATTGGCGTCATAAAATTAGTGCAAACTTGGTGTTAACAGCTGGAACTACGTGTGTTTAGTGAGGATTGTTGTGTAGCTGTATATGATCAACATTGTAAAATCATGTGAATGCTCTGTCAGCAGCCACAGCATAGTTTTATAGAAATGACAACACCATAATTAGTTGTCAAATATTTTCAGACAAATATAAAAAAAAATATATATTTCAACATCTTAAGTAATGTTTTTCACATAAATTTTGTTGTTTTTGTGATTCTCCCAATGCTATAGGTAAACAGCCAAAATTTCAGCCTGGTTCTTTATGTACTCTATTTTATTTGTATTCTATCGCTGGCAAACTGAGACGTCAGTGATGTAATCTTAAATTAATATTTATAATAAACCATTATTTTATTATTTTTTTTTCTTCAATAATGAAAACAGTGCACCAAAAGTATATTATATATAATACTGAATTGAAATTATTTTAAAACTACACTTTTTTTTCATTTATAATTATAATTCAAAATTTGATTCAATTTATATAAACTATGTTATTATAACAATATTTTCTTTTATAACTTAATATATAAAAAATATAACGAGGTAATGATATTTCAGTTCGATCAATATTTATTTTCCTCCGCACAATCTTATTATTTTTTGATTGAAAACGTAAATAAACCGGTCGTTATGATTGCGATAAAATCAACGCCTCTCTCAAGAAAGGGTTAATGTGTCTCCTAATGTCAACAATCTACGTTATATTGAGGTCACCATTGTTGATTCAACAAACAGTTATGAGACACAATTTTCCCTTCTTTCTTTATTAACTGTACTTAAACTTATTGAAAGATATATATATATATATATATATTGCGAGTAAAAGGCAATCACTTTTATACAAACATTCGCCCTTCTTTTTATGTGTTTACTTTTTATGTACCTGAGGTTACCTGAATTTCATATTATATTATATTTTATAATAAAAAGAATTATTTTGTCATGTAGGTTATTATTATAAATATTATATATTATATTATATATATGTTGTATATATATATATATATATATAATATAATATATATGAAGATGAAATATAGTAAGTTTTTTTCAACTTACAGACATTGGCAGTATTTTATGTATTTTTAAACTTCTACCGTGTTTACCAGCCAAGATAAGACAAGAAAACTTGTCAAACAATTTAAAAGTCTTCCGAAGTGGGAAACGAACACACATCTCTCCCTGCAATAATGAGGTTTTATATAATATATAATATTTTAATATAATGAGGTTTTATTAAGAATGGTTAAAAAATTAATTATAGCAATACTGTTGTTAAATTTGAATACTTACGCCAAGTATCAGAATATGCTGTAGTAAGCTGACATTGTAAATAAAATAAAAGAAGATTATTGAGGAAAAAAATGAGAGCATAAATTACTCTTATGTTCATAGTATTTAAGGGTCATATTTGTATATTGTATATTTTTCTTGTAGTTACTTGAAATGCATGTGACGAAAGGAATGAATTTACTATAATTTAAAGATCACTGTAATATTGTTTCTTAGTATATTTTTGTATTTATAGTGTGTACGCTATATAATTTGACTGATAGATGAGTTTTGAATATTAAAAATTTTGTTCCTTGTTTTATATTTTCAATGTCTTTTTTTTTATAGAGTTAATACACGCATACTTTGTTTTAAATGGCACTTCTTACCAGGGGCGGATCCAGCCCGCGGCTCTTGGGGGGGGGGGGGGGCGGTGCCCTATCCCGCAATGTTAAATTTTGAGGTGGGAAGGGAGGCGACGGGTGGGAGGTGATAACACCTTCAATGTATTTTGAAGGAACCTTTTGGGAGGGGCGATCGCCCCCATCCTCCCCCCCCCCTTGGATCTGAGCCTGCTTCTTACCCATGCATGATATCATTTATATACTTTATGTGTGTACCTTATATTTAGAAAAAAAATATATTAAATAATTTGAATTTCTTTGAATTTACCAAAATATTGAAACAAAACTATTAAAAAATGTTTGTTTTTTTCCGGTTTTGAAAATGTCTACTTTACGTTCAGTAATACAATTTTAATAATTTTTCAATTCTAAAATTTGTTGAGAACCACACGGCGTAGAGCATTTCACAACAAAATTACCCAAATGAGCAAAACAATATCATAGAAAGTTGAATGTCTATCATAATAATGAATAAATTTCATAACCAACATAACCTTTTCTTCACTTTATAGTAAATGCAGTGTTTACGGTCAGGAACCCGTTTTGAATTTAAAAAAAAAAAAATCACTGCTTTCCATTTTTTATATTGTAGTTTCAATTTTCACGAGTAAAAAAATATTATTTTTGAATTTTACATTTTAATTAATTATATTCAAACGTGTTTTATTTCTCGTCCCATAAAAACAGCAATTCTTTTTATGTAAATATTGGGTGCGTTTCACGAAGAAGTTAGTCAGGCTTCTGACCATGTTTAGCTTAACCTGTTTTACGTGTTAAACCACCAAGTTAAACGTGGTTAAAACCTGGCTTACTGCTTCGTGAATGGCACCCATTGTATTAAAATATTGAAGTATTATAAAATATAAGTTACCATTGTAAAATTCTTTGTTATTATATGACACTATAAGCAGTGTAAGCTATATAATTGTACTCTTTTGTGTGTTCATAATCTCATATTGATCGCAATGCGACATTAATACCCTTCAGAAAAATTTAATCACAAAGAGAATTTTATTAACAAGTCAATAACATATTATTTAATTTGTACATATTTCTTCTAACGTACCAAAATTGAAATGAATTTTTTATCTTCTTCTTCTTTTTCATTTATTTATTTATTTATTTATTTATTTATTTATTTATTTATTTATTTATTTATTTATTTATTTATTTATTTATTTATTTATTTATTTATTTATTTATTTATTTATTTATTTATTTATTTATTTATTTATTTATTTATTTATTTATTTATTTATTTATTTATTTATTTATTTATTTATTTATTTATTTATTTATTTATTTATTTATTTATTTATTTATTTATTTATTTATTTATTTATTTATTTATTTATTTATTCATTTATTTATTTACTTTTTGCACTTGCTTTTCTCCTCGTTTTTTTTTATCTGATTTTGCACCATCCAAAAGAAAATTATGAGCATACATGTTTTTTAATAGATTTATTGAGCATAAAATTTTAGATACAAATGAGAGCATGCTGAAGGAGTTATCAAGAAAGTTATTCAGCTTGATTTAGGATGGAGCTAAACGTAGGTTGTTTTATTCTTATAACTCTATATTTATTGGCATATTTAAGAATTTCTTATGCAATATATTCACGCAGGCTAGATTTTTTTAAAAAAATTTTTAGATGAATTTTAGGAATTCTAGAATTTGTTGAGGATAATAACTTTAAAATCTTTGATTAAGCTACTTCAATATTACATCGTTCTATTTTTAATATTTTTACGACATTTTATAATTTTTTTACAGCATTTTTATAACAGACTTAACAATTTAAGCTGTGAATATATTTTGAAAATATTTTGAATTATTGTATATATCAATACAATACATATTCTATTAATAAAGTAATAATTAAAGGAGGCATTCATAAAAACTTAATTCCTGATTTATAGCACCCTATTATGGGTCTTAACATTGAAAAAATTTGAGCCATAAATTAGGTTTTAAAAATGTGGCCTTAAATTGAGCCTTTGTATCTGCCACAATATTGAAAGGCTTGATTTAAGGCCACATATTTTAAGGCCCAATTTTAGGCACAATTTTAAGGCTCTAAATAGGGCACCGTAGAATCTCAAGCTTTAAACTTTTGTAAATGCTACCTATTTCTTAAATGATTAATTATTAGCAATAATAAAAATGATTGGTGTTAGAGCAAATAGCAATCGTTCACACGTGAGTTGCAGCTCCAGCAAGTTAGCTAAATTGATCACGTGACTCAGCACGTGACAAGCAATAAAGGTGTTCGGTGACACGTTTGAACGCGTTCGTCTGAAAGAAACTGTGGGTTCATTACTGACCAGTCTAGTTGGGGCAATTTTGTGCAGGTAACGCTTTATTCGCTTCAAAAAAGTCGTCGCTGTTAGGTTATATTAGAGCAATTTAATCTTCTTCTTGCGTACATAGAGGAAGAGAGAAAGAAGAGAGAGAGAGAGAGAGAGAGAGAGAGAGAGAGAGAGAGAGAGAGAGAGAGAGAAAGCAAGATAAACAAAGACAGAGAGAAGGAGGGAGAGAGGGAGGGATAGAGACATAGAGAGAGAGAAAAGGGAGAGAGAGCTAGAAGGGCCACGGTGTTACAGAAGAAGAAGCCAGTGGCCCGTGTACCACCATTGCAGACCACAGTAAGTGTGTTGGGCAGAAAGAGCCAGCAAGCGAGACACAATGAGGTTTCGATACACCCCGCTGCGTCCTATTGATTTATTATCCGATAAGTCTGCAAATTCAAGCTCTAGTAACATTATCCAACATTACATGTGTAATAAAGTAATAAATTATTATGTAGCAGAACAAAATTGTACCGTATTATATGTTTTATAGTTTTATTAAAGTAAAATATTAAAATTAATATAGTAATTCTCTAGAAAATGATAACTTTCTGTATTGTTGCAATTTTGCCACCAACCTTTCGTCCCAGATTAAACCAGAGTTGAAATAAATTTCATGTTTTCTTCGCAATTAAACTCTCTCCTCGTCTAATTCCATCCTATTTTGCACCATTTTACAGAGAAAACACGAAAATAGACAAGATTATATACGTATTTTTTCCTCTTCTTGAGCATAAAATGTTAAAAAAAAAATTTCCATTTCATCCTCACTTTGCGCGAAGAGGAAATTCGATGTGTTTTAGAGGTAAAAAGATTATGATTAGACGTGAAAGTATGATTTTTGAACTAGGGAACACCTTTTCAATTTTAATGTAAATACTATGCAAACTTTCCCTCTAATTACATTAATTTTCTTAAGTTTTGCTGTACTTTAGCACATTTGCAAGAAAATATTCCCCACTACAAAAATTTGTTGTGCAAGTTCAGTAAGAGGTTTTAAAAATGTGAATCGTTAGTTATTAAATTTTCTTGCTTACGAAGTAGTTGACATCGGAGTTTTCTTGACCATTGTTAAAAAGTTCGTTATACTTTACAATTAGTGCAGAAGTCACTTTATATTAAAAATAAAAATTAATGAGAAAATTTTACATTCTCAAAATCAAAGTACTAAAATTATTGTGTAATATTTATTTGAATAAAACTGTTTGCGTCTGATATAATAGTTTTGTTACCCTCTCTCTCTCTCTCTCTCTCTCTCTCTCTCTCTCTCTCTCTCTCTCTCTCTCTCTCTCTCTCTCTCTCTCTCTCTCTCTCTCTCTCTCTCTCTCTCTCTCTCTCTCTCTCACTCTCTCTCTCTCTCTCTTTCTATCATCTCTCAATCCTAGTTTGTACTACAAAATGCAACGTTAATTTAAAAAAATACCACAGACATATCTCATTAAAATGCATGTTCCATCAAAAACCTATATTATGGCAACAAATAAGGCAGTTAGATGTAAATATATACTTTAATCTATTAAATTTTCTTTAGGTAATTCTTTTTTGTGATCGACGTGTTTTTTTATTTGCATAAATGACAAAAAAAAATTTTGTTGTTGTTTAATGAAGTTAAAAATTAAGATAAAACGTAACATCAATAAATGGTACCATGACCATTCTTACAGCGAATGACGTGTGAAGCTGCAAAACTGACTTTAAAGGGACACAGACCACAAATTAAAAATTAGACAGACAGTTAGAAACCTTGATAACATCGTGAATCATGTTCATTATTAATTTATTTTATATAATTAGATAATATCATTTTAAATATTAATATGACACATATCAACATGAGGTATCTATTATCATTTTATATTAATATATTATTTAAATATAAAAGTACTAATTTTAATCTTAATTATTTATTTTAAAGTATGTATAATGTTGATTGGATGCACGTGGTATATGAAAAGTTTAAATGTGAGAAGGATGAGTTAAAAATTACAATTTTCAACTAGGGTAATTTATATATACAAATATTAATTTTAATATAAATAATATAAATATTATATTATAATGTTGATAAAAAGCACGTGGTATAAAGAAGGAGGAGCTAAATCCACACATGTTCCGTATACAAGAGCTTGATGCTTGTTGGACGAAGTATATGCGCGTGCCCAATGTAAAAGATCGATGTACAGGAGTCACTTCTCTCATCTCTTGCTCTCCAGTCTGCTCGAAACAACAGTCGAAGACGTGCCATCATCTCTCGTCGCCTTCAAAACCCCACGTGTTCGTCACATCGCACCACGTCAACTGAAACGTTATGCCGCTAAGTTAAATATTAAAAATGTTAAACAATCGTACTTTCTTTGTTATAATTTTTTATTTAATTATTGTTTGAAAAATTACGTCTGCAACTCATGCTTTACACGTATTTTTACCTCGAAAACACATTTTATTTCTTCTTTGCTCAAAGTGAGGATGAAATGAAGACAATATTTATAACATATTATACGTAATAAGAGGAAAGAAGATGTAATCTCGTCTTTTTTTCTTCTAAAATGATGCAAAATATAGGAAGAAATTAGACGAGGAGAGAGCTTAATTGATAGCGAATAAAATATTAGATTTATTCCAACTTGGGACATAATGAAAAATTGAAAATTTGTAAAGGCAGAAGTAAATTTTAAATTGTTTTAAAAAATATTCAGAAGAAAGAACACGCACGTTTCATATATGTGTGGTGAATAATTGTGTGTGCAGTTTGTTTCTAGAAATTTTACAACAATGGACCCATTGTAGTTTAAGCAGGCTATAAAGTGGATTGTTATTAAAAGTCAAGTGAGTGACCGATGCATTTAAGATGACATCGAAAAGAATACTAAAATTTGAAATTAATAATGAACAAATTTCAATGACACAAGCTGTAGAATTTCTTTAACATAAATGTTCTGTCTTAAGTCTAAATAATATCATAAAAAGTGTACATATATAACGTTGAGATGACAACACATAAAAATACGACAGAGAATATTAAATGTATGTTAATTATCATTAAAGATAATTAGGAGTATAATTAATTAATTCAAATGTAACGTATTAATTTTGAAGCTTAAAATTCCAAATCTTTCTTTTTTTATTTCCGATAAGGTTAATATTTACTGCGATTGTTTGCATGTCACTGAAGTCAAACAACGCCAAGCAATCTTAATGATGGGTGACCATTGTCAACATAAATTACATGTTTTCCACCAAAAGATAAATCGTTGCTCTTTTCCACTATGTGGTTCCCCTGGTTTTGAACAACTGCACTTCCGGTTCATTCACAAAAAGCTGTGGCGTCCATCATGGCTAAGGTTTCCACATTTTTCTCAGTCAAAGGTATCCTGCTGGATGGATTACAAGGCTGTTGCTGCTCCTGCCAATGTGCTCGCTAAACGCTCAAAATGTTTTTATGAAATTTTCAGGATAGTAGAGTTAGTGATTAGAAGTGTCCAATTAAAAAAAAAAAAAAAATAAAAATATATCATTCCTTGACCGGAATTATTTGCTCAATAAGATCTCGTTGCAATAATAAGCTATCTGTTATTTCACGTAAGCGCTATTTGTGTAATAAAGCTTAATCGCCCCCACCTTAATAAGCAGGCATCTCATTATTGCAACGAGATTATTGTAGACAGATATTTCATTATTCCGGATGAAGGTCGTTATTTTTGACTCAAATAAGCATTTAATTATAGAAAAAATGAAAGAAAGATATTTGGATAAACTGTATACAATTATTCTGAATTAAGTTATTAAAAGTACTTGTTAAAATTATAAATATGTTTTTGAAAACTAAATAAATTCCCAGTAGAAACTTAATAATACATAAAGAAATTAAGTTTAAAACTATATAATAATAAGTTAAGAAACTATAATTATTACATATATTAATTGTTGTTATTATTATAGTTAATAATTGTGAGTAATTATAATAAGGTGTTGTGAAGTTATAGTACAAGTAAATGAGGTCAAAACATTAGTAACTTGGTGTGTTAGTGTAGACTTTTGTATGTAATAGTGTGGAAGGAACGTGTGTGAACATGCTTGCAACCGCGAAACTAACTCCCGTGAGATTCGCTTCAACATTCAAACTTGAAGCCATGTACTGAAGATCGGTCATACCATGACATATATTACATATTATGATGAATTTTTATATCTAGTGTCACTCAAAATGTTGCATAAAAAAACTTCGACAGGGGAATTAAAAAAAAAAAATAAACATGGTGTGAAAATATTATATTTTATTTAAAAATTTTGTTTAAAATAAACGAAGAATATTATACAGTATATTATATAGAAAAGTTAACAATATAGAAATTTATTAATGAATTTTATATCAGAACTATGTTGATAAATTACGTCTTCAACTCATCCTTTACACGTCTAAACCTAATCTTTTTACTTCAGAAACACATCTTATTCACTCTTCGCTCAAAGTGAGGATGAAATAACGTAGAAAATATTTTTAAAATTAAAATGGTGCCAAGTAGGAGGGATTTAGATGAATTCAGAATTTGGCGAATAAAAGATGAACCAACTCTGAATATCTCGCCTGGATGTTATGCAACCTGTTCAGCATATAAATGCATCTGGTTGCATAGTCAGCAGGGGCAAGTTGAATGAACGTGGTAGAGTGAATTGACCGGTTCTCTGAAGTCAAGCAATGTCAAACGTGTTTAGTACTTGAATGGGTAAGCGTCTGAAGTAAATAATTACGTTTTTTCTCTCTAGGATAAATTCACTTTACTTTCCACCCAGTGAAGTGATGGATTTGAACATCACTGTACTAGTAGAGGTGTCCATCGTGACTGAGGTTTTCCATGGTTCCCTCAGTGAATGCTGGAACGCGTAACATGCCTGACCAACATCCTGTTCTACCCTGACATCATTTCGAGCATCAAGCTAGGAGTGAATCCCTGTAGAAAAACAAGGCAGTAGTTGTCATACATTGATTTTACATATTATATGCATTAATATTGACAGTTGATATTAATTGTAGTTTAAAATTATATAATATTGTATAATTATGAATAATTAATAATAATAAATGTTTTCACATTATGTCTATCACATGATTGGCGTGATAATCATTTACCTGAAAGTTAAACATTATTTTGAAATAGTAAAATACAAATACACAATAACATAACAAAATTACATTGGATTTTTTTTTTTAGTTTGACTAAAAGTTTGTTTACTAGGCTATTAGTAGCAGAGACGGAACAACTAAAAGAATAGTTAAAGGCATTGCACAAATAATTAAAGGAAAACAAATTCCACGAACAATAACAATATTTGTTATATTTTATAATTTAAATACACTCTTACAATTAAAAAAAATGGAAAAAAAATTGTTTTATAGATTTTTTTTTTTTTTTTTTTTGGTAAATATAATGTTAGAATCCTAATAAATCGTATTTTTTTATGTCTGATAATTTTGCATCATTAAAATTTATCTTCAATTTGTTCTGAACGGATTGGGAGCAAATTTTTTTGATCCAAACGTGAATTTTGCATCTTTCACCATGAAAATTATTTTACCATGATATATAAGGATAAAAAATTTCGTGTAGAAGCGAATCCGTACATAAAATTATGTAATGTGAATTTTAATTACTTTGAAGAAAAATTAAAATACACGTATGAATTTTCACTTGTATATAAAACACTCAAAATATTATTTCAATATCAACATAAATATTTTTTTTAATAAAATACTAAGTGAGTTCAATATCTTATTTTTTATTCAATTACACATTTCATATTTTTAATATAATACAAAATCTTCAGTATTAACCTTTAAAATTTGAGCTTCATTTTTAAATTCATGTTTAAATTGCTCTTTTATTTTTATATTGAATTCTTATAACATTTCAAAAAACAATATCTTTGTCAATACTACAAAGTGATATTTTTCTCTTATTTGTATGATTGAAGGAAGGATATCAGACTAAATTACAATTGAAGCTCTTTGCAAGTTTCTGATGACGTATATATACGTTCTCTATATCTACCTTTATATGTAAAGGTATCCATGTCCGGCCTTTCAAAGCTCTGAGCAACCACTTTCATATCCGTCCAAACCAATCTCACTTCATCACTATACCTTCTAGTTATTCTAGACACAAACACAATTCTAGCCTGTAGGGCATATAATGTTTTAATATACCAAGTTATCCCAGAAATATTTTGTATAAAAAAAGTAAAATTAAGTATGGATTTACATATTATTTTAAATATTGATTTAACATTCAAATGCCAAAAACAAATATTGTTGCAGTATGTATTCTAAAATTGTAAATTCTCTTTTTTTAGGCACTATTTTATTATTATTGAAATAAAGAATTCAATTTCAACAAAGGACAAGTTAAAACAACTTGATTTTATTTTTAACGTAAATAATACAAAAGTCAATAGCATATATGTAAAAAAAAAAAAAAAAGAGAGATAAAAATATCTACTTTGTAAGGAAATGGATTTTATCAAAATCATTTATTCTTTCTTCATTGTATGCACAGAAAGGAACATAATTATGTACTACATATATTATAAACATATAATATGACATACCTCTAGTTAGAGAATTGCGTCTTCAACTCATACTTTACACGTCTAAAACTAATCTTTTAATGTCTTTTTATCTCAAAACACATCTTATTTCTGCCTCACTCAAAGTGAGGAAGAAATGAAGACAATATTTCTAATATTTTTTTGCTCAGGAAATGGAAGAAAAGTCGTAATCTCGTATTTTTCCTCTAAAATGGTGCAAAATAGGAGAAAAATAGACGAAATGAGAGATAAATAGAGAAAAAAAGGTCAAATATATTTCAATCTGGGCCAGTTTGATGTCGTATTGGAAAAATATCTTATCTCCATAAGATAAAAATGGAATTAGGATATTTTATATAGGAGCGCGCATGTTATAATAACCTAACTCGATTATTGCTTAAGGGCCCGATCTAGTAGGAACGGCCATAAGGAAAAAACAGTGTTTTCTATCAGTTCTGTAGGGTACAATATTTGCTTCACAAAAAATTAAAAAACATCATTGAAAAGAGGAGACTGATATGTAATCCGCCAATGAATTTGTTTTTACACCACGACCACCAATTAATTTTTAATTAATTATTAAAAGTGGTAAAAGAGTGTCAACTTTACTTCATCATAACACTTGTAAAAAAAATAATTTCAACAATAGGGTCGAATAGCGGTCTAGAAAATGTTGTCGGCTTTAATATAGTGTACGCTGAAAGTATTAATTCATGTTATTAAATTTACTGGAACTTATAGACTAGAGCTACTTTTTTGCAATTTCTGGTTCCTAAAACCACTGAATGCAGCGCCGTGCGGAATTGCGGAAATATGCGAAATACTGAACTACAAGTGCGGCCGAGAGAGAGGAGAATGGAGAGCCGAGAGAGAACAATAAAAGAATTTACCTGCCTGCAGTCCTCCCGCTCTCAACCCTTATCTTGCTTTACCATCATCCACTCGCTCCGCAGTTCTATCTTTACTCCTTACATTTTGCTATTATGTACACTGAATTCAGATTTAGCTGTCTCTACATAATAATGGAATATTACACTATAGGAACACCTCAAGGTTCATTATCACCTAGTATAGAGAAAATTGAAAATTACTTTGGGGCTTTCAAATCTTTGTTCACAGTATACTAAATTCTAACAGAACACAACTAATCAGTTATATAGCAGCGAGATGGCTCGCCGTCCAGTTCGTTGTGTAACAAAATAATTTTTTCATTTTCAAATCATGTAAAATAGTAAGAATACAATTTTTGTAATAAATTCAACTTGTATATCATTATCGGCATTTTATATAACAATGAATTAAAAACAAAAATATATTTATCGATATATATATATATATATATATATTAAAACATATATCGAATGTATGTTTTTAATTGTTTTTAATAAACAATTAAATAATACTTTATTTATAATATTAATTGCAAGATAAGATTAATTGACTAACACATTTTGTGACCCTTCCTCAATCATGACTCTTCCTAATCATTTATACTGTCTTCATGTTATACTATAATATAAAAATAATGTCTTTGCAATAAACATAAATTTATAATTATATCACATCTAAAAATAATTAAAAGTCTCAGATCACTGCTACTGTAATTTCTTATAATCGGAAGAGAAATAATAATTATTAGTAATTTATTGAACATAATATAAACATGATTGACAGCGGTTCATTTTCTGAGTCTCCGAATTTTCTCC
The DNA here is from genome assembly GCA_949825025.1 of Siphlonurus alternatus. Classification (NCBI taxonomy): domain Eukaryota; kingdom Metazoa; phylum Arthropoda; class Insecta; order Ephemeroptera; family Siphlonuridae; genus Siphlonurus; species Siphlonurus alternatus. Next base: position 5,227,442 of record OX463781.1, on the reverse strand, counting down.
TCCCCTAGCAGCAGGTGTTCGCAGGAGCACTTTACTCTATTGTGGTCTATAACAATGTCAGCGGATTAGTGACCGCTACCCATCTCAACAATGACATTTTTATGGAAATATAATTTTTATCTTCCTTATCGATCTCATCACGTATTCGCAAAAAAAGTATTGATCTGGTTGTTTAAAGCTGTATAAAAATGAACTTGTCATTAAAAAGTAGACCAAAGTCATTTTTGTCCGAAGTTTCTGTGACATTTATTACCGAATACATAAATGAAAAAATGCGATGAAGAGCAGGTAGAGCCTGTTTTTCCTTTCGAGCTAAAAACCGCGTGGTTGCCTACATTTTGCCGCGTAAGGTGTTTTACCTCTACTAGATCGGGCCCTTAATAATGGAGTTAGGATATTTTAACGCTGCCACATCGAATGTTACATAAATGTCGAACAAAATGAATACTCAAGCATTAGAACATTGGATTTTTAATGAAAATTGACATTTTAAATTTGCAAAACTCAATCCCATGTAATGTTATTTACATACAAAATTGATCAATTTCTAACGAATGACTGTATTTATAAGTTGCAGTTTCAATGTATATTATAACATAATAATTATAAATTGATAATTACAACTAATTATAATGCGCAATATATAGTTTCAATTAACCTATTTTGTTGATAACGAGTTCATTTTTTTATATTCAAGTATCGCATATTACTTCAATTCATAATTATACAATTTAGAATTAATTATCATAATTGCTCATAATTATAAAATAGAACAACATAAGAACTATACAATCATTATGTAATATTAAATATTTTCATAAGGTTTCCCACTCTACTTTATCAATTGCACTTGTAATATTAAATGATTGGAAGTAAATTATGGTGAATATAATTCCATTTAATATTTATGAAATTATAAAAAAAATCTCCATTTTATAAAAAAAATATATAATAACTTCATTATTAAAGCAATTAAAAAGTATTTTAAATTAATATTGAAAAGACTCCAATAAATACATTTTACGTTTTAATAAAAGTCTTTTATGCATTGCAAATTATTGCATAAAAAAAAATATGCACTTCATAAAAAGAGTCAATTTAAATTAGCGTTCACTAGTTGAGAAATTACGTCTTCAACACATCCAGGTCTAAACCTAATATTTTTGCCTCTTAAACACATATTATTTCCTCTTCGCTCAAAGTGAGGATGAAATGAAGACAATATTTCTAACATTTTATGCTCAAGAAAAGGAAACAGACGTAATCTCATCTCTTTTCCTCTAAAATGGTGCAAAATAAGAGGAACTTATACGAGGAGAGAGCTTGATAGTGAATAAAAGATGAAATTTATTTCAATTCTTTTAATTTGTAATAGTTAGAGTTGTTTACACGTTAAAGAGAGTTGTCTACAGGTGTTGACAAGTTTGTTGATGTACGAGGAGGTGTTAAGGGGAGGGGTAGATTTGGATTATCTTGGCAGAAGATCAGATGCGAGACACATGTTCTCAGATCCCTGGCCCGCTGCCCGTCAATATAAAACTAGTAAGCTGTTTCTACGTACAAGATCAACATTGACATCGCTAGGTATCTTTCAAGGATTATAAACTGTAGAGGATGGTTTACTTTCATGTTGTCTCCCAGTGACGTCATCATGTCGTGTTTTAGGAGCGCATTTTATTTTATTTACAATGTTAGATTACTATAGCATGTTTTTACTATTGGCTTAAGCACTCAAATTAACAGTATTATAAAAAAAATATATATTTTTTATTTTTTTCAAAGCTTTAAAGCATCCGGATTGACAACAGTAGGGGAAGTGAGGGGAGGTAAACAGCTGAGCGTTATCCTGTATGTAGGCAACCTAACAATCTCGTTGCGCTGCCCTATAGAATCAGTTATATTGATATCTACACATTTTGTTTGACATTTTTTTAAATTTATTTGAATTACTTCATATGGTAATATCATATACTTTACCATGAAAGTAGATTTAAAAATTAAGAAATAATATGCAGAAACTAGTCAATCTCATCTCATATGGTTCTCATCTTGAATTTTCTGGAGTCTTCTGTTCTTTTTCCTCCAATGAGAAAGCTCGATACAAATTGTCCACCAACTACTTAAAACGTTACAAATATGAAATGTGACGCATTGTAGGAAAAAAAAACTTACTGTTGTAATACCTAATTAATGCATGCATAATATTCCGTAATGAGCTTACCAATTAACCATTTCATTGCAATAATGAGCTATATCTGATATTTCAGGTGAGTGCAATTATGAGCTTTAAATAGGTATAACATAGAAAAGTTCATTGTTGCGCTTACCTCAAATAGCAGACAGGGCTAATCCTCTATTGTAGTGGGTATAGTCACTCCCTTCCAGCTTATGGAGGCCCAGTTCTGAATTCTGATTGGCTTAGAAATAACCCTTTTTGCTGAAACGCCTTTCTATTGGTTTAAAAGGGGTTATTTGCGTGTTGTTTACAAATTTCAACAATCCAATTTTTTTGTAACGGTCGTGAGTGACCTTACCTGGTTCAATAGAGGATTAGCTCTGATAGCAGATACCTCATTATTGAGGACGATGTATGATTTAATTCAAAATCTTGTTATTATTGTTAAATAAATAATATAAGATTCAAAATTAAACTACCTTGAAAATAATGTCAAGTTTAATTTATAATAAGTTTGTTTTAAATAGTTACAATATGCACTCTAAAATAAGACTTGTTTGTTATTCTGAAAGTTGTTGCCAAGCTCTTCAACGGTACATGCCTTTATATTGCACGTAGTAATCAATAAAATATAATTATTTTGATCAAATATTAACCTAATAAAACAGATGATACTCTTAAAAGAAAAGTTAAATAATATTTACTGACAAAATATCAGAGGTAATAACATGTATGTTTAATGTAAATTTTTAATATTTGAAATGTCAATTGTTAAGTATAAATTTGTCACTATATAACAACTAGCAGACCATAATGTACAATTCAATTATGTTGAAAAAACCCTCAAATTGTTTAAAATTCAACGTAAAAAAACGAACAGTTAATAAACTGTAATAAAAAGTTCGAATAAAGAAAATAAAAAAATAAACTTACTGGTTAGTATATGGTTAGGGAGTTTTAACGATTAATTTTGCTAATATATAATGTACAGTCATTACATTGGAAAATTTCCATTTGCAGCGTTGTTAATCATAATGTCCCCGTAAGAATAACACAGGGAATAGTGATTAACAAGACTGCAAGTGAGAAATTTTCCAATGCAATGAGTGTACATAAAAATTGAAATAGAATAATATTAAAATATACGATTTTGCTTTAAATATTTGTCAGTAAAATACCAAAAAAAAATTGGGCGCGATTGACGAAGCATTTAGTCAAGTTTCTAGCCACGTTTAACACGTTTAACTAGGTGGTTTAATACGTAAAAGAGGTATAGTTAAACGTGTTTTAGCTAAACGTATAGTTAGAAAAATGACTAACTGCTTCGTGAATCGCACCCATTTGACCATCCACGATCGTGTTTTTTTTAAAAAAAATAATAATACAGATTTTCCATTAATAAAATAACAAACAGAAAATTACTGAAAAACAAGTTTAATTAACATAAAATTTAGTAAATTTTACAACACTATTGACATCAAATAATATCTGATTATTGGTTATATATGATTGATAAATATAATTAAATATTGTCTAAATTGGTCATATTGGTACCATACAAAGCAATTTGAAGTTATTATAGAGAGTTAGTACACACAGTTCGCTTGTTATATATATGATAAATTATTATTGGTATGATATGATAGGACGAGGAACTAAAATTTACTATAATAATTGCAGTGGGGCAATAAACAGGGAAATACTATAATTGTATGTATGAGAGAGATAGAAGATATAGAAGCTAACTAGAGAGAAGCAGTGAGTGAGAGAATAGACAGAGAGCGAGTGATGGGGACAGAGAGAGAGATAGAGAAAAGAGAGAGTGAGAGAGGAATAGTGAAGGGGGAGAGAGAGAGTGGGACAGAGGATGAGAGAGATGGAGAGAGAGTAAGAGCGGGACAGATTCTGAGAGAGAGATACAAATAGAGAATGAGAAGGAGAGTGGGACAGAGAGAGACAAAGAGAGAGGGAGAGAGGGCGTAGAGAGAGAGAGAGAGAGAGAGAGAGAGAGAGAGAGAGAGAGAGAGAGAGAGAGAGAGCGAAAGACATAGAGACAGAGAGAGTGAGAAATAGAGAGAGAGAGGATGGAGAGATAGAGAGAATGTAAGAGAGGGGCACACAGACAGAGAGAAAAACACATGCAAAGAGAGAGAGAGAGAAACAGAGAAAGAGTCCTTCCTGCCCCTGACGGGTCCAATAAAGCATGACGTCACAGTCATAAAGATGCTCTCTGGGTGTCGGCTGATGAGAGGGGGCGGGTCTTCATTACCTCGGTACACATGGCCCCCTGAGGAGCAGAGGCCGCCACGGACAGACGGCACAACTCCAAGTGTCCCTCGTGAGTTAGACCATTATACACAGATAAAATATTTTCACACCGGGAACTTATTTTACTGCAGATGTGTTTGTATGAGAATTTAAATTATTACACTTTATTTTTTTAAGTGTTAAGGATTAATGTCAGTGGGATTAGTATAAGGTGGTGAACCACTCTGAAAATTTCACTAAACCTTCCGGACACCATGAAAATATTACATCAAAGTTGGTGAAATTTTATATATATTTAGCATTGCGATTAGCATTGTTTTAAATTGAGACTGCTGTGACTTTTAGTCAAATCAGTATCTTTTCTACATGAAAAAATTAATTACTTTTTAAAATCTACACCAAATTTGTTGTTCTTTTACATCAGAAAACCAAAAGTTATTTTGTCCTTTATTTTATGTAGTAAATATATTTTCAGTTTATCATCGGAAAATATTAAACAATGAGGTGACATTAATATTAAATGATACTTTTAATTGTCATAAAAATACCATGTATAAATTATTTTGTGAAAAGGGAGAGATAGGTTTATATAATTGCATACATTACAGGCTGCTCTTGAATTTTTATTTAAATAACAAGCCTGTAATGATTTTTGCTCGTGATAGGTTTTAATGAATTATTCATGTTAAATTGAATGATTGTTGTATTAATTATCTTAAATGAAAAGTATTATGTAGGATTTAAATTGTAAATTAGTGAAAACAAATATTTTGATGATGCATAAAAAACAGTTACTACACTGATTGAGATATTATTTAATATCTGTCTGAAAGTATTATTTTGACAACCAATTATGGTGTTGTTAGTTCTGTAAATTAAACTGTGATTGCTGTCAGAAAATTTGCATGATTTTACAATGTTAATCATATACAGCAATCCTCGTTTGACCAGGAAGTTCGAATTCTTACCACTAGGTTCTCCACTAAGATTTATGGTTTTAAAGAAAGCCTCAAATTAAAAATTAGACAGTCAGCAAGTGTTATTACTATTATTAGAGTGTTTAATCAACAATTGAATTTTTTTTCTCCATGCACGGTGCAGGCGTGCAAAATGGAGTATTGACCTCAAATTTTTTTTTATTGCAGAAATGGATAGAGCGTGCAAAGTTATGCTACCCTGATTTTTTTCAGATTTTTTAGAGCCCGGGAACTATTTTAAAAAAAAATATCGAAAGTCCTTTTTGTGACGTCACGCGGCAGCAAGTCCTATCTTTCTGTTAAGGAGCGGCGTCTCGTGACGATGTCACAAAAAGAACTTTCAATCATTTTTTAAAAATAGTTCCCGGGCTATAAAAAATCTGAAAAAAATCAGGCTAGCATAACTTTGCACGCTCTATCCATTTCTGCAATAAAAAAAATTGAGGTCAATACTCTACTGTGGTGCAAAATAAGAAATTTAGTCCTTGCTAACATCACAACTCAATGCCAATTGGGGTTGGCTGTGAGTTGTGACGTCAGCAAGGACCTTCTTTACATCAGCGCAACTTCACACGGTGGCACTACGCGCGGATAAAAATATTTCGAATGTTGATTATGATTAAACACTCTAATAACACTTGGTGTCTAGTTTGCAATTTGAGGTATACTTTAATAGCATATATTATACCTTCTATGCGGAAGGCCAAAGTAATATACATGGTATAAAAGCAGGTTATACACATGCAAGTATATACTGTGTGCTGTTTGTTGAATATTATTTATTTTAGTAAATTTTTTATTACAGAATATAAATAAAAAAAAATCATACGGTAAATCTTAAAATATTTCTACGTAGAAATAAAACAAACATAAAACATTGATTATGAGATGGTACTGGCTTACATTTATTAAGTGCAGATGACCTAAATCTAAACTACAGTTGAAGAAATGCAACTTTATACCCGGAGTAATCGTCTGGATTATTTTTCAAAACTGACCTAAAATGGAAAAGCTCTCCATAAATCAGAAAATTCACAATTTCAGATTCACTTGTAAAAATTCTAGTAAACTAACATTTAGAATTCTCTGAGTGGTCAATATATAGATTTTCACAAGTATATAATTGGTGCCCCCAAAGCGATTGTTTCAAAACACTTTATAAATTATGATTTTGCTGATCATTTTGTGTTTTAAAACTCGTTATTGCATATATATGCAGCATATTTTATATATTTTTATATTATTATATACCCGAGTTAAAACAAAATAAATATCAATTTTTTTTTTACTTTTTATCGTCTCTACTCGTTTTTTTTCCTTCTATATATTTCACAACATTTCCGACAATATGAAAAAGATAGAAAAAAACTGTACAGTACATAATTCCTTGCTCTTATTGAGCATTAACTGTTAAAAAAATAGTCAATTTATTATTATTTTTTTTTTAAATTTCATCCTCAACTTTGAAAGATGAAAAAAAAAAGAAAAAAAGTGTTTTTGAGGTAAAAGGACGTAATTTGGTTTAGACTTATATCCCTAGTTAAAAAATGACGTCTTCAACCCATCTTTTACACGTCTAAATATATTGTTTTTTGCATTTTTACCTCTAAAACATATCTTCTTTCTTCTTCCCTCAAAGTGAGGATGAAATAAAGACAACATTTCTAACGTTTTGTGCTCAAGAAAGGGAAAGAAATACATAATCTATTCTTTTTTACCTCTATTTTCCTCTAAAATGGTGCAAAATAGGAGGGGAAAAGACGAGAGGGGAACTTAATAGCGAAGAAAAGATGAAATTTATTTCAACTCGGGATATTTTTAAGATGAAAATGTTCAACTACAAGAATATATTATGTGTAAAACTTCAACGCTGAAATGCAAATAGCAGGACAAAAGTCACTTTTTTCAGGCTAATTCTGGCGGGAAATTAAGTTAATTTGAATTTAGCAGCTGAAATGCAATGTCAAAATATTGAACTTCCCACTATACTTTCGATCCAATTTTATCTTACAACAATAACATCTTTATTTTCAGCAATCAAATACTAGAAATTTCTAAATACACATGAATTTGTTGTTGTTAGAACTTTTATTTTCTTCATCTTATGTTTATTTACCTTGTTATATCCTAAGGTAGAATTATACCTTTGATAAGCTTGGCAAACATACACCAAACTTAAGTCTTCCAATATGTTTTCCTTGCATGCTTTAGTTGACTAAGATTTAGAGAGACAGGATTATAATCCGTGACATGACAGATATAATAAAACAAACAAGGAAACAAAACTTTATTTATTATAAGGTAAAATTTATATAAAGTATAATAAATTAAATTACACATGAAATAAAATTATTGAAATATTTTTTTTTTATATTATTGATGATTTCGTGACTAAATGTATTATCCAGTTTCAATATCCGAGTTAAATTTCCTCTTGGAATATTTTATTGTTATATTTTATTACTTTTGAAGTTTTCTTAGTAAACTTATATTTATTTTAAGTGTGCGTTATTTAATAATTCGTATCCTCTTTTTTTTCTT